>JAOBRG010153323.1:0-11292 GCA_027574985.1 Umimayanthus nakama | reverse complement strand
GAAAGAACATCAGTTGTTATGGAGATTACTTTCGCAGTATATATCGGCACACGAGCCAAAGAGTTGAATAGTTTGCATAATAGAAAAGTCAATAGAACAAACGAATAGAATTTGAAGAAATTATAGAGTGTCTTTTATGAAAACGTCTACACACTGGCAGGGTCTAGAGCTGGCTGTATTCTATGCAAGCTGAAGGAACATGGTCCTTACCTTCTTTCTCTGTTATAAGGCGAAGCTCTCTCTCAAGTTCAGAATAGTTGTTTGACAACTCCATTTCCCTGACTCTGCAACAAGATTCATTGTAAACAAAGGTAACAGTTTTGAATTTGACCAAAACCCTACTGTTTTTATTTACAGCTGTTTAAAAAACGCTGAAATCTGCGAACATCCAAAGGCAACCCCAAACACGAAAATAATTATGGGAGCCCTGTGTTGTACGCTGTGTTAAATTTATTAAGCTGGAGATTCCATCACACGTTGGGGTCTGGGTAATTTACATTTTTGCCAGTCAATTAACTAAAAAAAAGCTGTATTTTTGGAAGCAACAGCAGAAAGTGCAAACCATATCCAGCCAAATCCTTGATCCTAATTGAACTCCAGAAGAACTTCAAGAAAAACCTTAATGACTGCCCAAGCTTGCAACAGTTTCAAAAAAACGAATCTCCACCAACCAAATAACTCGTTATTTCTATCTTAATAAAAGAGTAAAAGACAGTTAAATGTCGAAATTAAGCTGAAGTATGCAAAAATAGTACACATACTATATATATTTGACGATTTCACTACCAGTTTTAAGACTTGCACGCAGCTTGTAAACTAAGAAAGAGAAGTTACTTGCTCGTCTCAGTGCTTCTGAAAATGAACATGTTTTCCGCCTTTACAAAGTTTAGAACTTTATCTGAGCTCAGCTTTGGGGCCCGACCTTTGGAGTGTTATATTAGTTGTAACGGGCGTGCAAATTCACTGTACAATAGAAATTTTTCCTGTTCATTGGAATTTAGTTCATGAATTTGAGCTAACCTCTGTTTTGGCAACTCTATTAGTGATTGAAGATTTTAAAAGTTTCACAACACTTACTTGAAACTTAGCTCTTCTTCCCTTCTAACTGAGCTGTACTTTTCTTCAACCACCACTAGCCATTCGGACAAAAGTTTCTTTTTTTCACTTTCAGATCCTATGAAACGTAAAAGTCGCACATGTATCATTTTGGCAAACGCGTGATAGGACAATAGGTTTATACCTGCTGTTGCTGCAAACTGAATTATCTACGGTACCTAAAGTCTCGAAAAAAAATCATCTGATAGCAAAGGTGACACAAGCAGTACTTCAGCAACAGACATCACTCACTGGCAAAGATGTTTGACGACTGGACTACAGCAGCTACTCACCAAGTTATTTAGTAGTTGACTCCGCAATCTTTAGCACGTAAACAAATGTAAGGTGCAGGAACCCGTTAACCCCTTATGGGTTGTATTCCTGCACCTTCCACATTGCTGTCTTATAATATTTCTATCTTGTAAAAAACTTTGGAAACAAACTAACTGTTAAACTGTTAATAAGGGATTGTTGCTAAAACAACAGCAATTGGGCGCCAGAAGTATCGTAAATAAAAACATTTTGGGCATGTAGATATTGGATAATCTGTAAGTGGAAGCATTATTGTAACGAATCTTTAACAGCAACTGTGAAGTTTTGTGGACCACACCTCCGCTAAAGGAACAACATCAATCCATGTATCGATCAGAAAGCTGCAAAGGGGTCTTTTTATACTTGAATACCCACCCAATTTCACGTTTAAAACTCAAACCAGGCAGCTCAAACAAAACCATAGCAAACGTCGATCAAGGGAAATGGAATCATTTCTCATATTTACAAGGAATGCAATTCACAATGTAAATTTAATTCATCTATGTATCATAATACATCTATGTATCTTAACAGTGTGTGATAGGTAGGCGCATTTGGCTAGAGCTCGGAATACCAATCATAAAGCCTCTGGTTTAATCTCAACACTGACAAGGGTTGAACTTTAGGCGACCTTCTTTCACCACACCATCCCTGGATAGGGACAAAAAGCCGTTGATCTAGTCTCTCGACGTTCTATCGTAAAAATTAAAAGAATCCACGTACTTGACCACAAGACTAGGTTAATACCGTTGTTTGAGCCAACGGTATTAACCTAATCTCATCTCCACATGCTCAGAGATCACACATGGGTCGTAGCAGCGGCAGCCAGGTACCTTGTTAAAGCCCTATGGTGAGCACCTGTATACATCGTACCATGTCATAACAGCTAAATGCTAAGATTCGAAACATCAACACGCATATAACTTGTCATAAACGTATGTTCTTGAAGTGCTCAAACTTTACAGATGGACGGGGGATAGGAGAAGAGGTGGCTATGAACATTCTGCTCCGAGCTAACTTTTAAGTTTTAGTTCTCATGCCCTAAAAAGTAATTAAAGATCCAAAAAAAACTCGTTGGTACCTTTGAACTTGTTTAAACTCTGTGTCAGTTTCTTTTCCTTCCTTTCCAGCTGCTTTATTCTCTTTTTTAACAGTACAATCTTTTCTTTCGTTAACTCAGATGGATTTCGGCGCTTTCCTCCTTGTGGTTTCTTCTCGGAGCTTTCAACTCTATCAACTAAAATCAAGAAACTTGAAGTGGTGAACTAAGTCACCAATATCGATTCACTACAGCTTTAAAACAATCAGCAAAATTATATCTCAACTAATTAAGAGGGTGTATACATCAAATAGGTGATCTTTATGATAAAGTTTTAAGTCATACATAAAAATGTTCATGAAGACAATTTTGCAAATCAAGTTATTTTTTAACCATACATACCAACAACTACGATCACAAAAAGGAGAACCTGGTATGGTGTGCAGACTACCGAAAGCTCAATTAGGCTAAAACTAAAGATAGTTATCCCCTTCCACAGATTTCGGAGGGTATTGATGTGTGAAGATTTATGGATTTGTGCTTGGTTATTGGATATAGTCTGATTGATTTGACACAAACCGCAGAGATGCCAATTACGATAACACGTTTTACCTTTGCAAATTATGGATGTCAATGTTTTGTTCATGCAAATGTTTGTACCTGTGTAATACTGCAACTCCGAAATCTTGGAAAGGTTTTACCGTATGTTTTATTGTTTATACATACATGTATGCCGCAAAAAGATTTTACAAATTCTAAAACACAAGTTATAATAGGAAGTCAAAAATTTCAGAAAATTAAGAAATAAGTTTACTTGACCAAGATGTATGCTTCTGGTAAGTCTTTTTTTTCAATTTCACTGTTGTGGTATTTTGAATCATTAAGTGAAAAAATGACACACAACTTCCATTTAATAAGTGCTAAAACTCACACAGAAGTCATACTGTCGATATGCATATTTCCATATTAATAAAGAGAACGTACAAAAAAGGAGAAGAGTTAAAAATTATCGAACAAGTAAACTATACCTGGGACAAACTTGAACTGTTGCTGTACTCCTGGCCCAATGCCCATTGCATGTCTTATTTCATTTTCTTGAAAGCCTGTGCTAGCACTCTCAATATCCTGGTAGTGTTGCACACAGTAGAATTTATCGTGGTCAGGAACAAAGCAGTAGTTAAAGTGGTTGATCCACGTGCTACAGATGGCGCAGAGAAAGCAGCTACGGTGGAACACGTGGTTTTCCACTGCAACTCGCTCCAGGATTGCCACGGTTTTGTTACATTTATCACAGCGGTTGGTTCTTATGATGGACGACTGTGTGTCAGCTGTACATGACTAGAAGAGATCACAATTAATGACTGACTTACGCTGTCAAAAAACCAAACTGCAGACATTAGGTAAATGCAACCTCTGCTTGCATTAATGCTTTATATAATGAACTGACAGTACCATATAACCGACCTAACGTTAATGTCATTGAACATGCCTTCGAAACAGGTTGTTCAAAATCTCAGTCACAATCAACAGGACTACCTCTTAGGACTACTCAACCAATTACAAAACATTGATTCACCTGGAGCCAGATCATTCACTTCATTATCACATTAATTGTGTTGTACTGCTTAACAAGTACTGCATTGCATTGTCTTTTATTACCTATACATACTTTACTAAATCATATTGTAAATATTGCATTGTCCTGCATTGTAATTTATTGATTTGGAAACTGTCAAAACTCCATACAAAAGTATTACCTGTACATATCTACATGTAAGTTGTGTTTTTAAAAAAAGGTTTACAATCTGAAAAATTTTGAATGAAGTCATAGTTACCATAAACATACATGCATGGAAACAAAACCATACCATAATGTTAAAGCTAGCATCTCTATGATGGTACTTATCTGATTAGAGAAAGGCCACACAAAAAGGTTTCCACTGTATTTCAAGGACAAACAGTGTTTCCTGACAGTACCTTCGGGTAGTAAGCCAAGCACTTTAACCATTCAACTTTTATGCTCTGCCAAAACCATTTAAATGCAGCATTGCTAATGCATGTCATCAATACAGAATTTGGTTTCTAATACTTTAAAATACATGTTGTACCTTTAAAAGATTTTATCATTTACAGCGCAAATACAAGTTAATATTTTAGTAAATAGTAAAAGAAGAATACTTGCACTCGGATCTTAGGATTACCTCTGTTGCTGTCTCTTTCTTCCTCTTGGAGGCCCTGATGTATTGCTTGTAGTGCCACCTTAACTCCTTTATCAGCTCCTCCTTGTCTTCAGGGGCTGCTGCAGCACTGGAAGAGAATGCATCAGCTGCACCCTTCCTACCAGTGACTGCCAAATGAAAATGGGGAAAAGTGAGAAAGTTACATTGACTCTGACAGCAATTAGATACTTGTACATCAGTTTGAATTTCCACCAATTATTTAACAAAATTGCACAAAACACCCCTACAACTTTGAAATTTGATGTAAGTTATGACACTACAACAGCCTACAGTGATAGAGATGATACTTCTTTATTTTTATCAAACGGGTACAACTTTTTATTAATAAATACGTAATACTGTACATGTATTAAGTCAGCTAGACAATATTCAATCAGTGGGACACTCCCAATAAAAATTTATTCTGCTACATGTACATAGCGTGTGGTGAAGTAAAGCAGCCCCAAAAATTTTTTTTCAAAAAAATGTTGCAGCTTGGTCTTCCAACAAATAGTCAAATAACAATTGGTCCAACAGTTAAATGTTGGGTTCTTCTTCTAGTGAAGTGTCGGGTTTTCTTTATAAGCTTTTATAAGTGGAAAAGTGGAAAATCAATAGTTTTGCTCATCCTGGTTTCACCCGCAATGCCAAATATGGCACCAGGAAGAGTGGAGCTACATGTGGGAATTCTCAAATCTTCCACCCACAAACAAAACTGCCACACATCGAAACAGGCTACAATATACAATCATGTAATTGTACCAGCACTGTATTATTGTTGCATATTGATGCAGAGAATTTTAACAAAAAAAAATCTTAATTGAAGGAGAAGAATATCGTTTGGTGTTCAATATAAAGTATACCTACCTGGAGATGCTGGGAGGGAACGAGGCATTTTGGGTGCTGGGACAGACTCTTGAACAGTCAGCTGGGACGATGGACTCTCTGAGGGCAGTGCTTTGTCCACTACAATGTGTACCTTTGATACTTCACTACTCTCTTTTCCAACATGCTCTTGTTCTCCATTGTCTTCCACTTGAAAACCTGTCAAAGACCTAGATCTCTTGTGTGATGCTCTCTTTCTCTTCACAAACTGCTCCTGCACTTCAAGCGGGAGCTGCTCGGGTCGCCGTGCAAGCTGACAAGTGTCAGCATCACTGGAAGGTGGAATCTCAGGGAGTTTTCTTGCTTTGTGTGGAGTTGCTCCATTTTCCAAAATGATGCCGCCAGTTCCAAGCCTTGCATCTTCCTTGCTGGTTATGCTTTCCATCTCACCACACACTACACAAATTTAGCAGTAAGTTGCAAGTATCTTCATTGGTACTCCACATGTAGGTAGCTAACAGCTCTAGGGTTTACCTATGTTAAAAGAGTATTTGTTACATACATGCACAGTAATTTCAAACGAAACACATATTCAATCGTATACGCATCATCTAATTGTATACATGTACATGTATAATTATAAAAAGTGGAAAACAAAGCTTACAACTATAAGTCAGATGATTGTACTTGATTCTGCAATACAGAGATGTAACTGTTTTAGGTGGAGGTCATTAATAATGACCAAGAGTATTGCACAAAGCTTGGATGTCCTTGACAGGGTACAGTGAAAGAGCATTGTGAGAAGTATAAGTATGCAGCATCACTCCCACTTTAAGAGGATAGCCTGATGTAAAACCGTATATGGTATGATGATGTCATATATTATATGATTGAAATGAGATTGAGTACATCTGCAGTTGTTTTTTAATGTTTTCTGTTTCTAATGCTACTACTAAGTACAATATTTATTACTATATAGCTCTTCTGTTTTACAGGGACATGCACATGTACTACATTTACATGTTTTAGTTGGTCAACAAAAAATGTACAAAAACAAAAGCAAAATACAGAAAACAGAGTAGCAGGGCTTCAGAACATGGTTATCAACACATCCATTGGAACCAGGGTATTAACAACGGTGATATCCAAAAGTGTATATTAAAACAGTGAGCATTGAATCTTTAAAGCTAAACGTATACAGTACTAGGGAATAAGTGGGTATGTTCCTTCAGCAAAGTTTCAAAAATGAATATTTCTAGTGTTTGGAGCAAAATTTATTTTATCCTATTTTGAGGAGTTAAAAACACTTTATGAGACTGACTGGATTTTTCGAAAACCACCATTCAGTCAGTCGTCATTCTATAGTTTCACTCATATTTTCCATAATAGACCCCAATAACCATCGTAACCACGCACTTCAAGCTTGCATGACAAATTGCTCCTTTGCAGAGGAGGTCTGGTAACTACTTGCATGTTTTCATGATCGCATTGATAAAAACGCTCAACCTCAGCTAAATCTTGTTGAAGCAGAAAGGCTTCGATTTCAGAGAAAAAAGGAATCTGACAACTGAGGAGTATATACTTAAAACTGAATGAACAAAGACACACGAAAATCAAAATGAACTGATTGCCACTGAAGTACCATTGTCAAAATAGACAGGCACTGGTTCCCAGTTACCAGCTTCTAATAAAGCCCCTGGGTAGGTGGAACTGGTTCCATAGAAGTTGGGGTTGCAACCATGAATGAACAGTTGCCCATTGTTTTCTTTGTATTACCATAATTGATACGAGGTGTGCATAAAAAGAGACTATTATTGTTCCTGTATCCCACTGTATTTTCATACTGCCATTCCTAATGTCATGCCCAAGTTTAGTGATCACACTTCCCAGAAGCTGTCAAGTCCCAAATCCTGCACCATTTTTTAATGAAACCCTGGATCGCTAGATAGCCCTTCCAGACCCTCTATTATAATTTAATGCCTGGAATATGTAGGTAAAAGGTTAGTGTGAGTCAGTAACCTGTCAACCTGTGCCTCAAATACAGCCATGAAATGGAAGGTGGAACAACATTTCTCTTTTCAGCAACAAAACTTTGGAACACTATATATACCTAACAACATTATGATGTAGCACTAGTATAAATGCATTCAAAAACAACTACGGTACAGAAATTACATAAAGGGAGATTATGCCAGTACAGAAAAGTTTCCAGTTTCATAACTTTTCACATTATTTCCTATTTCGTCTATTTTTTGTGTAAACTAGCTTTTAACTTTTCTGTATTTTTAAATGTACATATACCATGTTATCATAATTAGTTATAAAGGGTAAGGGAGTATTATTGTAAACTAGGATTAAATGGTTATTTTTTTAAGTTGTTAATGAAACTTTCAGTTAGTTTCATCATAAACTAGGGAGGGCCCCAGGCTTGTCAGTTTTAACTACCCCATTTTTTATTATTATAACTTTATTGTTATGCATTCATGATCTGATCTTCAAGTCACCATTTGTATAATATTAGTAAAAGCAAAGAATAGAAATCAAGACTGCCAGTACTTTAATATATACATATTAAATGACAAGCAATAATAATATTGATATGTATTTTTTCTGTATTTTATCTATAGCTTGGGTTAAATACAATTTATACAACTTAGATACGAATCTCAACACAGTATAGTAGTTTGAATAGTTTAGAAACATCATTTCTGAGCCCATTACTAAGAGTCGTACACGTGTGCTATTCCTGTCTGGTCAAAATGTATTGTGGCCAAAAGTCAAAACAATATGTTGTTTTGGAAAAGTATTATTTTGTTTTTGAAAAAACAAACAATGAAGCCTTGGTCAGTTTCACAAATTCTGATCACAAGTAATTCATGTCCGACTTGGTGAGATTTGTTTTTGTTTCTCCTTTTAAACTTAATTAAGAGTTTTTGAAAATTCGGGATTAGATTGACAACTCATCGTCGTGTGATTACTGCATGTACATGTATAGAATATGCTATTTTGTAACTTTCAGAAGATTTCAAGGACAAACCCGTTTTATAAACATTTCTGATTTCACTCGAAGGCTGATTACTATCATAACAGTACTCAGCTTTTGTTTAAGTTAAACTCACCTGAAAATTCTCCAAGGCCAAGGATCGTAAATTGAAACACCAAAGAACGAGAATGATTTAACCACGCCGTGGTACGGCCATGAACTCGTTTGCATATTCATAATACTGCGTGTTTTTCTGTCTTTTTAATCAACCTATTGCACGCTATCCCGTTTCTTCCGTCACCAGGAAACAGGACTGAATTTACACACAGACGGCGATGAGCAAACACACCATTCTTTCCATCACTGTTTATCTCCTAGGTAGTTCCGGCAATAGTTAGCCACGTGCAAGCTTGTACATGTATGTGGAACGTCAACACGGCTGGTAAAATCTGCGACTCTACGCATTCGTCGCGATGGTTCTTTACCTCTGACAAGGCAAAACAGCCCATCTTGAGCCAACTTTGTTTTCTTTATGCCCTAATATGAGATACGGGCCCTTCACTTGTCCACCATCTTGCACCGTAGCCAGATGTCCCTCTTTTGCGCATGCGTGCCATCTTCTTTCTTTTAAAACCACTGACCGGCTATACGTTGGCTCTAAAGCTTTAATTTTCAAGTACCATCCCTCCCCCCCCCCCCAAAAAAAAAGAAACATTTGTTACTTCATGTAAAACCGCATTATTCGTCCTAGGCAGGGGCAATTTTAGGTCAAAAAGACTTTCGATTGGACGACGAGCAAATTTCTTACATACGGACTGCACTGCGAGTAGTCTCCTCTTTTCCTCAGAAGATCGTCGATTATCGAGATAAGAGAGCGTGCGAAAACTACGACGAGGACAAAAAAGCAAAAAAAAAAAATTTTCCTGGAACCGCTTCCCCCTTTTCTCGACGATGGATTCTCGACGATCTCCTTGGAGGAAAAGAGGAGACTACCTCGCTATCAAGATAAAATTAACCAGCCTCTGAACAATTGGGACACAGAGGTTTCTACTCTCCCATTTTTCAGGTCCGTCTCTTGAGCTGTGTACCATTTGCGTAAACGGAAAGCCATAATTTTTGTTTTTATATTTAAATGGTACAGACCATAACACTAGCACTGAGAACTTTCCGAAAAACTTCGGATTTATTCCTTTTTTTGTCACTTAACCCACTATGACCGAGATTACTGTACTTTTTGTTCCATTCCATCAAGCCTGATTTTTCCTGCAACTGGTCAGTTGCAACAAATAAATGAATTGTCCTGGTCTTCGGAATCTGTCAAAAACTCTCCCTAATTTTCAAAAACTTCACAAAACAAACTTAGAATTTCATAACCATTTTTGCTGACAAATAAAGCATGTTCCCAAACCTCACAAAGAAACCATGCTCCACTCTGAGAACGATATATTCCACTGGTTATTGCACATTAACAATTTTCTTAAAATCAATATTTGCTGTTGTATCTTTGTTTACGGATCCCGTGGTCAGTTTTAGAGTTAAGGTTTGGGTTGCCTTTATTGTCTTTTATCCAATCGGATCTTTCCTTCTCAGACGTAGAGGGCGATTCATAAGCCCTACATTTAAGCTGAACTAAAATACATGTATCAAGAGTGCTCTTTTATTCCATTCCACTCTACCAGTATTGAGTTGTCACGCGGAGCTCCCGGTTGAATAAACATCCATAATGCGACGGAGATTTGCATGATGACATCAATCTACTACCACTGTCAGAGTGTTTCTCCAGTTTACCTTCATACTCAAGTTTTATTCCCTCGTGACATCATGACTAGTGGAAAAACATGGCACTAACTTTCTTAGAAAACAATTTGCATGATGACATCAATTTACTACCACTGTCAGAGTGTTTCTCCAGTTTACCTTCATATTCAAGTTTTATTCCCTCGTGACATCATGACTACAGTGGCAAACTGAACATGGCACTAATCAGTGTCTTAGAAAACAAAAAGTTTAAAGCATCAGTGGTACTGTGACGTCACAACGCAAAATGGGTGTTAGTCCTATTGTAGTACTGTGAATAAATCGTCGCAAAATACTTTCTTTATGTCGCATTTCCAGTGAAGTTTTTAAAACAGAGGTCAAATGAGTATGCTTTGCAGCGCCTAAAGCACAAGACCAGTTGTATATGCTGGATCGGTTTGCAAATCGCACGGCTTGTCTCGGTGATTGCCCTTTAATATTGCGCCAGTTGAGAAATACCAACATACGGAATGCCAAGGCGAATGTCTCCTTTAATGGGGCTAAAAGGGGGCACAAAGTCACAGAATAACATCCCAAAACAAGATGGCCGACCCGCCAGATCAAACACACGGTGCCAGTTCACACGCGGCCAAATAGCGGAAACCGCTGACAGGCGTTGACTTTGGTTCTTGTTTTCTTTGCTTCGTGGCCCAGCAAAACTGCCGGTACTGATGACGTCTCAATACAAGTACCATCTCCCACCACAAGACAAAACAGCATATTTACATCAGTTTTTTTTCTTTCGTTTTATCGTTTAATAAAATTGAGTACAAGATGAATGTTTTGTACTGATCGGTTCTAAGATCTTGAGGATGTTTACAAAATAGTTTGTGAAGCAGTATTAAAGGGCTTATTATCAGTTTAAAGCATGTCGACTGATAAACTTATTCTGCGCAATGTATTCAGTGGGCAAGTTTATTCTTAACTCTACCTAAGAAACATACATAATATATGTTTCTAGTTCAGTACATATAGTGCTCTAAATGCGGTAAATTGAGGTTCAGCATACTTCCCCCCACCCC
>JAOBRG010153322.1:0-30607 GCA_027574985.1 Umimayanthus nakama | reverse complement strand
CAATGAATTTCTTGTTTTGTATTTAGGCTCGATTCTTGGCAACAATCTGTTGACTGTTTTGCAAATATTCGGACACATAAAAAAATATTATTGGTTACGAGCGTTCCGATGCGCATGCTTCGCATAATGTTGCCGCTGGCCAATGCCTGACGCATCTTCTCTATCGTCGAACCAAAACTGTTTTTATTTGAGGTTGTGGAAACTTTTTCATTATGGGAGGTGGAGATTTGGTAGGTTTTTCCCTTTGGTTTTGAGCTAAGTGCTTCGAAAGATAGCAGAATATTTTCTTTTAATTTGAAGTGATCTACTTACCAATATTACCAATTTTTCGTAAAGAACTTGAAGAAAAGTTGGCATCCACAAACGCTTCGAAATGTGGAGAAGGTTTGGAAAGCGGAGCAAAAAGCTGAAGCAGAGGCCAAGAAAATCGAGCAGCTGCGCAGAGAGCTTGAGGAAGAAAGAGCGAGAGAGGAAATGCAGAGACATGCAATAGATCAAGGAGTTTTAAGGTACGCCAACTCCTAAGATCAAGACGTGTTCTTGTATACATATTCAGATATTGGGTTTGCACTGTGACAGTTTGGAGGCAACAGTACAACACATTGGGATGCAATTTGACTGATTGAGTTTGGCACATGTTGACGTACAACTGAGACTGTGTTTACACAAAAAGTAAATGTGAAAACAAGCTGAAAAAGTCCTAGATGAAGCTACAGTATAAGCTTGCAGAACCCTTCCCCCCCCCCCTCCTCGGGAAAACCAGTAATGCCAACTCTCCTGGATACAGAACGAAATTCCCAGTATCTCGTACGGGTAACCAAATCTCCCAGATAAAGACGACTTTGAACCTTTGCACCACTTTAAGCTAACGTCTTGTCTCCAAATGTTCCCAGATTCGTTTTTTTAAACTCACCTTGCTGTTTCCTGAGGTATTTTTTTAGGTTAAGCAATCTTTTATGTTGAAGGAAACTAGACAAACACTTTCTTCATTTTCACGGCCATATGAAAACAGACTGTCTGATAGGATCTCCGTTAACCAGTAAAACCCCAGGACATAAACATACGGTTTAATGGGAAGGACGGGTCATCACTTTCTTCTTTTGGGGGGGGAGGGGGGGGGTTAGTTCAATGCCGGGGTGTTATAAAAGAACGATCTCCAGATTTTAGATCTCCAGAGGTTGGCATCTCTGGAAAGCTCACCCCCCAGATCATCAACTTCTCAACTTGTCAACTCATCAACAACTAGTCAACCATGTTCAAGAAAGTATATTCTTTGGATGAAGGATTTCACTAAGAGATGGTGCAGGATTTGAGGCTTGATTGCTCCTGGGAAACAGGATTTGCTGAAATCTGGCACGGGATGTGAGATTACATAGTAATAAATTATATAAAAAGAAGTCAGGACATGAGGTTTCACATAAATTAAATGGAACGAGATCACAGGATATGGAACCTTCTAGACCCTGGTCAACTACATGATTGCACAGTGTAATTCACTATGTTGTCAAATCCTCAACTAACTATTGAGTCCACTTAATTGTTCATATCAGCAACAAAAACAACATAACTTTATTTCCCACTATTAGTGCAAATGTTACAAAATTACAATATTTGAAAAGAAGATAGAACTCAAAAAGAGAAGTGCAGGGTGGCACATTGACAAGAACACTTGCCTCTCACCAATGCGACCTGGGGTTGAGTCCTGGTCTAGGAAGTACATGTATATGAGCTGGGTTTGTGGCCCCTCTCCAGTGTTGGGGGTTTTCTCCAGGTACTCTGGTTTCCTGCAACAAAAAGCACTAATTTCATCAGCATCTGAGCAGTTTCAGGATTAACTTTGCTAATTGAAACTTGATAAAGATTTTAATAATGCTTAGTACAAAGTGAAAACTGTTGTCAAATTGTATAAAAGCTTGTAGCGGCTAGCCTCCAAAACTAGGTGCCTCATACCTTCACAGAGGCCAGTTACATGAAACAACTAACAGTCACTTACACTATTTTTTTATTTTTTCCACACACAAAAAATGACAACTTTCTTTTGCTTAGCTTTTCATAATATACATGTACAAATAGGTAAGTTTCCACATTTTTGGGGCCAGTTTTTCAATGCCTCAAGGTTAGGGGGCTGAAAGTTTGACCACTAATGTCAGTGATCTTCATATAAAATTTCTTACAACCAGAATAATTATATGGCAAGATTTTTAATTGGCTGTTTGATGAAACTTTGATGTTACATTATCCTGGGGTTGATAACTATTTAAAGAACGATGTTAAACTAAATTATTTTGTAATTTCGATATACTTTTAGAAAAAAATCAGAGAAACTGGACTGGATGTATTCGGCCCCAGGTCAGTTGAACCGTGAAGAATATCTTCTTGGCAAAGCTATCGACAAAGCTGTTGACCCTTTGGCTCAAGACAAACAAGTGGTAGGTCATAAATTACTCCTTTATATAGAGAACATTGTCTGGTAATTATAGCAATAGTTGGCTTGGCTGCTGGAACGAGGCAGTACAATAACGTCTTTGCATTACAAATTAAAGTAATGTTTATAAACACCAATTATTACAGTGTGAGGTAGGGCCATTTATCATCAAATGTTGAAAAGTAAATTAGATCTCCCCTTAATGAGTAAAAAGAGCAAGTAAATTTAATGTCAACGTGAGAAGGTTAGATATACATGTACATGCATGCATGTAGCCTGTTGTTATATTTGTTTATTGTTCTGTTTTATAATAACTGATTTAAATGAATCACACAGTCAGACTTGGAGTGTTTTCTGAAGACTTCCAAAGATTTTTCAGAGATTTTTGGAATACCCTAACTAGTACTTCTGAAGACTCCTAAAAGGTTTCCAAATGTTTTCAAAAGTTGTTCATTTTCAAAGACTTTAGTGAAATTATTTCTAGAATATTTCCAAGAAAATAAATGAAAATAAAGATTGTATACTTGTGAGCTTCTAAAATGAAAGTGTAATGCAATAATTGTAATCGAAAGGCTTGGCAAAAAGCATTTGATGTCAACTGTAAACCATTTGAGCAGGTGACTGTCAAGTGCAGCAATGAAATAAAATATAAATTATTCTCTACATGAGAAAATAAAACTTTAAACATATCTCCTAGCTACTACTGTTTGTGAACCTTTAGAAATTATGAAAAAGTCCAAAAGCCTTTGTTGGCTTTTAACACTTTTTGGAAACTTGAAAAATTGTGAGAAATCTTCATGAAGGATATGAAAAGAAAATGTCAAAAATAAAATATTTTTAAATTAGAAGTGATCTTTTGCAAAAATAGACATAATACAAATAGCGTGAAACATCAAAATTAATTAAACAGAGAGCAAAATAATTAAAACAATTTACCCTCTAATAAATACTGCACTTAAGAGCAAAAAGATTTGCAATTCATGCCATCCTTGAAGAAACTCTGGTTCAATGATGTGACATTTATCCCGATTTCTCAAGTTCTCAAAAAGCATGCGCAACAACAATCTATGAAAAATAACAAACCAATTTGCTCCTGGATGACATGAATAGTTTATTATCCTTGAGAACACAGCTTGAACTGAGGACTGAATACAATCAAAGCAAGAGAAACCAATAACAATTAGTTTCATTCATTTGCATGAAATTAAATGGAGTTTGTTGAATATAAAAACAAGTGTTGCCCTCAAATAAACACTGCACTTAAATCAGGAAATGTTTTACAAATACCTATAGATGCGTTTAATCAAATAAATGCAGTAACCAGTAGAAAACTTCATTCTAAGAGCGGAGCTTTACTGAATGTTCTCAGATTCTCTCAGTGGTGTATTCTTATTTCAATACCTAAAATTATATTCCCTTTGTCCAAATGAGCTTTGAATCTAATTTCGATGGTTTGGTTGGACGGATGGTTACGACCTTGGGTTATTCATACATGAAATTTATAGAAGGTTGGGTTGGTTTGGCTGGAAAAGAACAGCGAAAGCTCTTTCCTCAAAAAATTGTTACTGTAGTACTTGCAGTTCTGACCCAACCAACTTTAATGTAATCGCTACTTACCAACATTCACACTTGAAGTCCTCACTCTTTGTACAATCAGTAAATGTCCTGTCACATTCTTATACTTTATCCCTGCCACACTCAATTTCATACACCCATATGTGGACAGGGACGTAGTGATCGTCTCTCAACTTTTTATTGGGGTGCTTAAAAGAGCCTGCGCACTTGTCGATAAGAATAGGCTAATGCCGGTGTTGTAGTCTGTTAACTGAAGCGGGTAGACACCTGGAATGGGACCTACACAGAGTCCCACTCGTGTTCAACTTCTTGAGGTAATAAGTCCCGACAGAACTGTTAAAACATGAATTTTACGGTATTAATTTTTGGTAGTTTTAAATTACCCCGCTATAACGAATATTTTGTTGTTAACCGGATAATTCGTTATAACGGAGTCTTCGCTATAACGAAGACCCCGGTATAACGAACATTTTTTTCGGTACCGTGACACTTCGTTAAAGCGGGGTTCCACTGTATTTACCTCTCAAAAACGTTTTCAAATTTATATAATTTTCACATGAAGACAAACTAACCTTCCAGTCTCTGTAGTTTTGCATAACAATTATTCAGTTCGCCACCAGTTTTGTTGCATTCAATTAAGTCGCAGGTAGATTTCAGGTTTTAACCTTTTGCTGTTCATTACGAGAAAATACGCATTCATTTGCGTCAACTGTCAGTCATTATAGCAAAAGACACTCATAATATACGAAACCGCATTCATTCAGTTTGCACGCGAAGCACGTTCATTTAAGAATTTTACAAAGTCATGAACGTGGTTTCGTGTGAATGAATGTCATTTTGGTTTATTGACTGACATTTGACGCAAATGAATTCGTATTTTCTCGCAATGAACAGCAAAAGGTGTACTGACTCGTTACGATGCCAGTGCTTTTCCGCCATAGGTATTTCGCTTTCATTTTTCTTTGTCTGAAAGTTGTGGCAACCACACGAAATGCTGCTTTGGAGACAGTTTCAGGAAACTTTAGACACAGCTTCTGGCTTGTTTTAAGGCTACCGTTTACGTTGGAACGGTTCAAAATTTCGAAATTGAGATTTTCGCAAAAAATAAAAATACATTAAATGAGCTTCTAGAAGAAAAAAGAGTTTTTCAATATGTTTAATACTTCGCGAGATATGACGAACAAGAGTTATTACCGAAAGTGAAACTGTGTGACGTGCGGCGTACTCTAGGAGTGAATTTATCGAGACATGTTTTGGCTAAAACCGCGACAACGCAAGGGATCAATGCTCCCCCCAATTTTTAACCTCATACCGTCAAATTTAGCAAGTTCATAAAACAATAGCTGAAGATGAAAACCGTCCTGGCGAATTTTGAAATTCCGCTCCAATCATTTTTTTATGACTCAATCAGAGCAGTTTTGTACGCTGCAAATATGGGATTTTTTTCAAATACCTGTAGAAAATTAATGACGCATTCAATTAAAAATCGCCAGGACGGAATTAGAGAAAAAATTGTGCATCTCATAAACAAACTAAAAATGTTGAAAATAAAAATGACAGCCGCATTGACGTCTAGAAATGAAATAAACAGTTTGAATCATAATGCTCGCATTCGTTTATAAACCAAAAATTTTAAAATAATTTTTACACCATCATTTAGATAATTTCATAAGCTCTCCATTGATATATAGGTTTGTGGGTATCCGATACGTTTTAACGGAGTTATGTGCGGAAAACTGAAAACACCGCTCAAGGTGAACGGTAACCTTAAGTCAGAGATGGGACGCCCTTAGGAAAGCCAAGACTTTCTTATTTTTAAAATTTGTTGGTGGTAGATGAGTGATGTGATGCTGTCACGACAAAATTAAATTAATATGTGGTGCGGTTATATTATTGATATTTTATGCCGAGAGGTTTCTTCATTACGTCTCGTAACCTTGTCGAATCTAGCCCTGCGAAGCACGTTTTATTACACTACACCACTACTTACATCACATTACTTTACACTTCACTTAACTACATTACATGGCATTACATTACACCTCGTTAGATTACATTACACCACATTACAGTGCATTGCACTATACGTTACATTACACTACTATTTGCACTGCATTACTCTACTTTACATTACACTACACTACACTATATTAAACTAAACTACATTACATTTTGTTACGCACTACGCTAAAGAACACTACATTACGTTGCACTACACTACACTACAATACGCTACGTTACATTGCGTTAAATTACATTACACTACCTTGTTTTACAATACGTAATTTTTACGTTACGTTACATTACATTACACTCTATTTTTGTTACGTTACGTTACATTACATACCAATATATTACATTACGTTATGTTAGGTTACATTACATAATATGATCAAACTTTGAAAGCAAACCCATTTCAGTAATATACCCTTTAACATCCGGAACACAACCCCGGGACTCGACAAGCTCATGAGGGGTTTCAAGGTTGGCCTTATATCCGAGTGAACTATAAAATGGGCAGAAAAACATTTAAACACAAGCAGATAAAAATAGAAAAGTTAATAATGTAAGAGAGTAGGAAACTTGTCACTCAAACAACTGTTTTCGAAGCACATTTCATTAAAACCGATATGCAGCGGGTTGGCTTCAATCCGGTAGGCAAGAATCAAGGTTTTCTTTTGTTTGCAGCTTATTGAGCTTATACAAGGGTTGGGCTTATGTCCACCGGGGGTTTAGTACTTAATAATACTTCGCAATCTCGGCTTTTGTGGTTTCTAACCAACAACACTCATTCTCAGATCTGGTAAAGTTGATAATCACAATTTACCGGTTCTTGTAACCCAAGGTTGAAGAATTTTTTTTCTATTAAGGAGGACAACACACCAACAGCCACTCTCGCAGGGGATTCTGGGGTGACCTCGGCCAACGATCTCGCAGCAAAAGTCCGCGACGACCCACTGTTTATGATCAAGAAGAAAGAGGAAGACAAGCGGAAAGAACTTGCAAGTAACCCAGTGAAAATGAAGCAATTTAGGCAGCTGTTACAGGAGAATTTAGCGAAAAGCAAAAAGAAAAAGGACAAGAAAAAGAAGAAAGAGAAAAAAGAGAAAAGGAGGAGGAAGGAGAAACGTAGAAATGACAGTGAGAGCAGCTCTGATGAGGAACCTCGGTCCAGAAGTAGAATAGTTTCAGAAAATGGTTCATTTGAGAAATCTCCCAACAGGTAATATCTCCTAACTCCGAGAACTGAGAACTTTTCAGGCTATCTTTTAATGGACTTATTGTTGGAGGTTTTTTTTAGTTTATTTTAAATGGGTTGGACTTACAGCTGGCTGTCATTTTGCGCTAAAAGTTTTAGTAAAATACTGGGGAAACATTCACAAGAGTTCAGATATTCAGAAAACTCTTTTAAAGGGACCCGTCTTCCGCTTTAGCTTTCCCTGCACAAATAATAAATTTAAAGCACTTTTTTCTTTGATAGGGTTTCGTTTAATCGAAAACTTGATCGACATCACAGTCGCGAAGTGGGAAACCATGAGTGTCGTTCAAGAAGAGAACGGTAAGACTTAGAGATCAACAAATTTATAAATACAAATCCCCTCTCTGCTGCCTGTCTGGCTGTCTGTCCAGCTCCCATCTGGCCTTGTTGCTCATCTGGTAGAGCAACGGTGATCTGTTTCGGAGGTCGTGAGTTCAAACCCGACTGTGGTCAGAGATTTGTTCTCTTTCTCCATGTGGGCCAATTTTCTTTCTAGGCCCTACGCTCAGTAGGTATTTTTTGGGATACTATTAGAGCACAATTAAAGCTAAATATACGTCTGTCTGTCTTTCTCTCTATCTGTCTGTTTGTCTCTGTCTCCCTGTCTGTCTGTCTCTCAATCGCTCGCTTTGTCTAATAAAGAAAAAAAACCCAGTTAAATAAAAGCCCAATTTTCGAATTTTATGGTCAGGGTAGCTTGTGCAAGCGAAGTGTATGCACTACAAAATAAGTTGCTGAACAGTTTGAACTGGGTTGAGTGCTAGCCCCCAAAGCTGTAAGAATGTTTGTGAGTCCAATTTTTCCACTACTGTCATTTACCTGTAATATCCTCTAAACAACATTTGAATGTTTTGTTCAAACCTACGGTAGGTCACCATCCCCGGTGCCTGTTAAGAGACACCCACCACACTCCAGCTCACCTGTGGGTGCCCGTCACCAAGATCACGGGTCACAGGATCGACGGAGAGGCAGGGATGAGACGCAAGGTAGAAAACACAGACATTCTCCACTGGCGACAGTCAGGAAGAGAAGCCGTTCACGGTCACCTCATCGTGACAGAAGCCGGTCAAGGTCACCTTATCGTAGAAGACGATCGAGGTCCCGCAGTCCTCACAAGCACACATCTCGAGAAATGCCACCACTGTCACGGGACAAACGACAACGGAATTCCAATGTCACTAGGTATATTTTAACGCGGGCCAAGTTACCTTGAGACTTTTTTTAAAGTAGTTAAAAGAACTTACAGAACCGTTTTGGCTCTAGAAGGCTTTCACCTTAATGTTTACCCCCCTCCCCCCTCCTGTTTCAATATTGGTCAATTACTGTGACCATGACTCTAGGGATTAAAACAATCAACATTGTTTGGGGGAGGAGGGGGAGAGGAGTCGCCCTCTACTCTGAGAACGAAAGATCTCATTGGATAAAAACACAATACAAATAACCAAAACTTTTATTCTTAAACTGACCGTCTGTAAAGAACATACAATAGCGTATTGTTAAAAAGTGTCAGTTATTATTAATGTTATTGTTCATTGACCAATAGAATACTTCGTTCTCAGAGTAGAGCCTTACTGGGAGAGAGTGTTGTTTCACTAAACAAAATACGTAGGTAGTCCGGGGGGGGGTGGTGCAGGAGGCCAAAAAGGTCCGACTGACCGGGTCGTAAAACATTTAAGTTGATAAAAAATAACATGGTGATGACAGGATTGACAGTGTCGCTGCATTTCTAGCAGTTTGAAGACCTCAAAATTCAAAATTTTTGCGGGAGAACATGGTCCCGGTTCTTGAAGTAATCACCCCCACGAAAAATTCTGGCTATGGGCCTGAAACAAATTCAAAATTTAAATTGTGTTTTCGATGGAGATGTAAATTTGCCGCAGTAATGTAGAACGCCTAAGTTAACACTAAACACAGTTGGCATTTTCTCTCTTGCACCAGACAGTGTGAGGTTGAAGGTGTTTTGCGACACACACTGGCAGCCTTCAAAACATTCATCAGAAGTTTCAAAAATACTAAAACTAGGCCCGTTTGAAACGTCGCTTTTTGGAGCCTATTTTGTCCCTCATTTCAATAAAATATAATGAAATGACAACTCGTGATATTAAGGATTCTGTCTTGTCGAAATTTTATGGCCCGGGAAACTAGCAGGAATATTTGAAAAACAGAAGTGAGTTAATCCTCGATACCACGAGTCGTCAGTTTAAATTTATCACTGCAATTGTAACTCACTTTTGCGTATTTGTAGATACGAAACAAAAGTTGTTGTTAATAACAAATTTTTGTTAATTGTAATAGTATAATAGTAATAATAATAATAATAATAATAATAATAATAATAATAATAATAATAATTATAATAATAACAACAATAATAATAATAAAAATAATAAAGATAGTGATAAATACAAAACAAAATTGATAATAATAGTAATAATAATAATAATATTAATAACAATTAATTAATTCATTTGTTTAATGTACTATTTATTAGTTTGTTTATTTATTTACTTATTTATTTGTGTACGTATTTGTTTATTGTTTGTATCAAGTTTGATTTGTCTAATAGGAAGATGGATCAAGCTGAACTTGAAAAGCGCCGAGCTGAGATGATGGAAAATGCTAAGTAAGTCAATGGTGTCTAACTTTTATCCCAGGTTAAAACATCATTGGTCTGTTTTGTTACACTCACTTTGTTGTGCTTGGCAATCGTAGTGTCGTTTTACAATCAACAAAAGTAACATGAGAACCACGCTTAGACGTTATTTGTTTTTTTTGGAGATTGAAAACGAAATTTTGGGCAAAACCCTCTTTTTAAATTAGGCGAGGATCAACAGATCTACAAACTTTAGAATCACTTTCCTCTCACAAAGATCGTTTATTTGCTTTTAAAACGTTTAAAGTAAAAACCCAAGATAAAGTACTGAAAAACACTGTGTTTTAACCTTAATGTATTAAATTGGGTGAAGAAAAATAAGTTTTCATGTACCTGTATGCTATTATGGTTTAGTAGACCAAGATGAACTTAAAAACTTCATAAATTCTGAACTATTCGACGTTGCAAAATGTTTTCAAAAACGAAGATATGTTGGTTTCGGTTTTTATGTTTCTTCTATTTCCTGTTAAAGGACGTCGAGGAAGGGGGGGGGGGGGGACACATGCCCCCTCTCCCCTTTCTTCTGAAAGACGTCAGTCTTAGACCTTATGAGAAAGGCAGCAACATTCAGATAACATTCAGCCCCAGGTCCCTAAGTTCGACTACTGTTTTTCTAATTTGTTAATAGGAAATGCACCTGGAGCAATTATCTTGAATAAGCTGCGAGCAGTCACTTCTTTTTCCCTAGAATTTTTTCTTCTCGATTCTGCGTAAAAGGAAGCCGAGAATAACCGCAGTCTAAGGTCGCTTTCCGGTTGTCCCGCCGGACGAGTTCTCAGAACTGGTTCTGGCCAGAATGTCCCTGCTCGTGGATCAGACCCGCGGAAATTTGGAGAGTTGTGGCGGGAAAAATGTGCGCGTGCGCCTTGGACCTTGTCAGAACCAGTTCATTTTTTTTGGCCGGCTAGAACAGGCAACTAGTTTCCGTAATACGTAATTTTTTACAGTGTAGGGTGATTGGGCCCACGCCTAACCCCCATAAACTTGGAGGGCCAGTGTTTTTTTTGTAGGGGTTTGACTTTTCCTTCCCTTAGCACACATGTCCGGTTATTTGGAGGCACCGGACACTCGCCTCTCGCCGCCTTCACTCGGCTGCCGTTCGAAGCATTCCCAGGGGCTACGATAACGGGGACGTGTGGCATGCGACTTCAGTGGCAGAGCCTATAGTTTGACGGTAGGCATTTCCCGGCATTTGTGAGGAGAATATTGGTGGCACATGTTAACCTCACCGAGGCCTATTACCTTTGCTTGAAGCCCTATATTCCAAGTGGAGTGAGGAACTAAGAGAGAGAACACGCAAATGTAGAGCGACTTTAGTCTTGAGAAGTTTTTAGCCAATCAAATTTTGTCTACAGGGTGCGGGACGAACAACAGAAAATCAGCATCAGAAGACACAGAGAAGAAAAGAAGAGAGATGAAGAGGCAGAGTCCAGGCTGAACGGGGACAGTGCAAAGTTTCTCAAGTACGTTCTTGCTTTAGACAGTTGTTTTATAGGTTCTCTGCAGTTTTTAGTAATGTTATAAATGGGAACCCGAAATGTTAGCCCAAATAGGTCTCCCGCAGCCGAGACTATTTGAAAACCCAAAACACGGTTTTTCCTGCTTAACCAGAGTTAAAGGAATGTTTTCACTCTGCTGAATGTCGAGCATGGTTGTTCCTTAACTTGCTTGGGGGAAAAGATGTTTAGTAGCCCTATCGTATACCTTAAACGCTCGAAACGTTTGCTTTACTGAACAATCCTTATGACGAAAAACAAAACATTTCAACCTATGAAGACTATCTCTTTTATAGCTGGTTTCATGCCATGTTGAGTAAGCTAAAAATGAGGTTTGAGCAACAAAAGTCAGTTGAATACTCTGCTCTTATTCCTAGCCGTAGGCTTGTGTGTAACTATTGCTGAAGTTTCTATCGCTAGCCCTTTATCAGAGCAAATTTTTGCCTTTTTGTGGATCAAACTGATGCCCCTCAAAAGTAACTGTGCGAGCCTGTTAGTATAACGTGAACACTGCTTGCCAAGTTGTTGTCCCGTACAGAACTGTTTTAAATGTCAAGAAAAGTAATCGAGGTTTTAAATATTTCCCAATTGTCGAATTGATTTTGAGGGCAGGGTCAGTGGAAGGAATTAACAAAGCATGTAAATTGATCAAGTTCTTCTCTAGACTGTGCAATACGTGCCTCTAAGTTGATCTAATGAAATAATCACAGTCATGTGTTGGCCTTTTACACTGGGTTATTCCCCTTGGAGCTCGTTTCCTCTCTCGCTTATACTAAGTAGTAACGAAACTGAGAACGCCGAGCCCCCCAATCAACCAGTGTTAACGAATAATGTGAACCCACTTTCGAACGACTGAATCTAGAGCTATTTCATGAGTCGCAGTCATAAGAGATAGTAGAGCTGCTTTATGTAATCCATGAACATGAAGCCCCTGACTTGGGGTATCTGAAGTAATACTGACATTTACATGTATCCTTTGTTCCTCAGTGCAATGAAAGTCCAGTCGTATTCATCAAAGGCCACAGCGTCAGTTGAAGATCGAATCAAGCGAAATATTAACTCAATACAAAGAACTCCAGCTGCACTTGAAAGCTTCCTGAAGTGACAGTTATCTCCATTGCTCACAAGATGTGTGATAGCTACACTGAGGCCGTTCTTGAGTGCCAGAAGTTTCCCCTGAGGGAAGTTAAAGGCCAGCTGATGCGTACACGTCCCCCGTGAGGGTTGAAGCGGTGTAGAGAATGCAGTATGTGCATGAACGGCTACCTGCTTTGTGTACAGTGCCCCAAACAACATGAACCAACGACAAATACTACGAGGAGAGAAAGCTCTAGCAAGCACTACTTTCTGTTGATCCTTCAAATTGACTCGGTTTCCGGAAGGAATGAAGTCATTATGTATGCAAAAGATGTTTGTCGTCGTTAACAACGTCAAACGATAACCACAGGCAACAGAGTTGCTGTTTGTTCTATTTCTCAGTTGCAATTAATGTATACAAAAGTCTTGTTCCAATTCGCTGTGGAGCCCTTGATAAATTTGTCAGGCAGCCGAACTAGGCCAAATGAAGGTTTTCCCCAATACTATATATTTAAAAGGACAACACAGCATGTATTTAGGTCAACTAAAGAAGAAGAAAGTAGGCGTGGTGTGTACATCGACTTTATGCAGACTCAACGAAACTCTCGATTTGTTATAGAAAGCGGGGGACAAGTAACCTCTTATTCATCATACAAAATACCTTTGGTCGCAGCGCAGCTATACACGACTACAAGTATATTCTTTTAGCAGCAGTGAGGATGCTATTGTGGTTCCCTGTTGTGTTTGGCAAGTTTGTATAAATTTCAACTGCATAACACGTTTTCCGTTTGTTTGGTTTCGCTGCCACGACCAGTCACTTATTTACTGGAACGCATTAACTGTATCGGAGACTGGGCCTGCTTGTGAATTAGGGCGGCTCATTTTCCCGAAAGCAGGTGTATGGCTTGTGGTGATGGTTGGAACTCTATGAATGCAGCGCACATGCATTCACCAAACTTCTAATTAACCCTCAAATGGACAAGGGAGTGAAACATTCCGTCCCCTTCCTCCCCCCTCAAAAGGTTTTTCCTCCCCTAAGATACAAGACATTACAGCACTTTAAATGAAAGTTGCGGTGTCCGAATACAACTAAGGATGAATAGTTTTAACTTTAGTTGGATTGCGTCATGACTTATAAATATATCCACAGTAGATAAGCATACTCAGGTTTGGACAAAAAACGTGAGTTTGTGGACAAAGCATCGTTTTGCTTTTTTATTTTCCACTGTATCCTTAAATATTTTCTTGTCTGAGCATGTTGCGATTTGCTTTCTATTGATTTTATAAACATTTGCTACAAAACTCATCCAAAATTGGTGGCCAGTATGGCTGACAAGCTTTGCAAAGACTTTTTCCACTATAACAGCTGTCAGTTGAAATTTTATTGTTGCCATGAAAAGTTGTTAGTTTGGACGATGATACGTACTTGACAAATTGTCAGCTTCATGTGTAACCACTTACAATTTTTATTAATTTATTTATTTTGCGGGGAGGGAGGTCAGTATACTCCTCCCCTGTACACTGATATTATGATTTAAAGTTGTCCAATCGGGGGTGATCAGAACCAGACCTCTCGGCCGTCCGAAGCCGACGAATGGAAACCATCCTTACTCGTTCTTCGTAAATATTTGCCTTGCAGTCAAATAAATAAATAAATAGATTCATATTCTTAGTCGTTTTAGCCCGCCAAACACTTACTTATTATTGAAGTTTTTTATTTAATATCTAAGTTATGAAAATGTAACACTAAACGAATGTAGTAGGTTGAATGTGAATGGGTCCTGCAGCCTAGTTCATGGCTTTTGTAGGTTTTAAATATTTAGAACATTCTAAGAAGAATGGCCCTTTTTTCTTTATTCGACCTTATCTTAGTCCTATATTTAACCCTATCTTACACGGGAGAGGGGGGCACAAAGTGCAACGATATTTGGAGACCCTTTATAAAATTTATCGAGGAAGACAATGACCAGCCTGTCGATTTAACCCGTATGAGTTAGGCCGTTTAGTGTTTTGATCAATTTCTTGTTGATTTTAAGCAATACTTGAATTTTCCAAGATGTCCACCATAAATGAATCATAAATGCGTTCTATGACATCCTTATAACGTCACGAACTGCTAATTAGCTCACAAATTTATTGGCATTGGCCTATTTAGTTAGTGTACCAAGCTAGATTGTGGTAGCTTTAATCGTTTCGGAGAAAAAAAGATGCAGGCACTTTGTCGTCCCCCCGTGTAGAACCAATTGCAACTTAAAAAAGCCCATGTAAGATAGAGTTAAAGCTGCAAAAATCGCTGTGTGCAGCCCTTCTCTAACTGACGGTTTACATGGAAGAGAAACTGTAAAGACTGGCACTAATGTGATGATGACGTAGCTAAATAAGTAAATCGAATTTAACCAGCGAAAATGAAGTTTGCCTCATCTTTTTGGGAACAATTATCCTTTTTCCGTTTAAAGTATTAAGTTGTGCGCTTAGCTTGTTTACTTGTGTCGTATTTCGCATATAAATTGGTCACCAATCCCCTTGTACTTGGTCAGCTCCGGCAAAAGGGCGTGGCGATTTGGGCAACTTTGATGCTTAACTGTGGAACGAAGGTCGACGCAAAAAGAATTTGCCATTCGTCTAGAGAACTTCTTAAAGTTCAAAATGAACAAACTTCGATGAAGGATTATGTACACTTTAAGAGCGACAGTAGTCTAACTTCGGGGTCGCAAAAGTTTTATACCATTAGGAGTTACATGTAGGTATAGTTGTGTATCATCCGTCTAAAGGTGAGTATATAGTCTGTCATGTGCCCTTGCAATATCTCTTAGTGTATTTCTGTGTACAATTAGAAAAGAATGGTGCCATACACAGATCCCGAAAGAACACCTTGTGGAATGAGTTCGGCACATAGCTGAAGTCGTGTCAAAATCCAACAAGTTTCTCGTACTTATTAAGAGAGTGTGCAGAGATATGAACGACACCAAAACAAAAAGAGTCCTCTACTGCACCCTGATTCGACCCCGACTAGAGTACTGCTGTAGCCTATGGTCACCACACACAACAAGCGCAAAAGGGGACACCCTGGGCTACATAGTCTAGAACATCGGAAAAGGAGTTGGAAGATCTGGGGTTTTTCGCTGGAGGGCGTGTTCGATTGGCCCTCTTCCGGAAGAGGAATAAACAGAATTAAAAACGTGTTCAATATTATTGGCCACAATTCCTGATAAGATAGAAGGAAAACACAACTGATTTGTATCTCTAACCCAAGTCTCCTTACTTTTAACTAGATATTTGACTGTTCTGTGCATCAGGAGAGAAGTTTGAAACTATATTTTTGTTCTGGAATTGACGATAGGGTCAATCGAACACACCCTTAGGATTTTGTTTCTTGGTGTTTTTTCAGAAATTACCGAGAAGATCCTGGGAACGAGATTGCAATCGCTCCTGAACAACTGAACAAAAGACTGTTGACGTGCTATGTAATTCATAAAGGCCGTTTAATAACCCTTGCGTGGGAAAAAACAGTTGGGATGGACGGGAAAAGAGTGATAAGTCTGGCGTTTTCAGTCTTGCGAGAATATTACAGTGAAACGACTTGCTCAGTTTGAATAACCAACTGAACATTTAACTTTTCCATGCAAATGAAAGCGCCCATATCCTCTTCCCCTTCCCGGGTACCGTCAAACACCATGATACACTTCATCAGCATAGATTCGCTTCAGTTTCAGTTGACAGAAAGTGAGCATGAGAGTGTAAAATAAACATACAACCAAGAGAGTCTTTTTTTAAAACTATCTGTTTGCAATTTTTATTCAGCCATAAAATATAACATCTGGTCAATTAAAGCTCATTATACTTCGGTTTATGTTGATATTAATTTTAATATTTTTCTTTTTGAGATTACTAGTTACTTGTGTATCTTGGTTATACTTCAAGCAAGTAATAAGAAAAATGAATGTAAACACATTGTCAGTTTCAGTTTGGTCCACGATTCTCGTGGGTAGCTCTGCATTGTTTATCAGCTACAAGAGCTGAATTTTCGCCAGCATTACCTTTGTCCAAAACTTCACACTTGAGGAAAATGTGTTCATATTTGCACTAAACTAACTGACTTTAGGATGTTGAAATAACGTCATCAAGCAGAGCGCTAATACAAAGAATGGATTTTCGCTGTATTTTTGCTGTACAGCTAACCAGCGTTGTATATATTAACCTATGTTAGCTACACCCTTTGATTTCGAAACCTTTTCGAAAACTCCAAAATAATGCAATAGGAGCTATACAATCACTTGTACAGTTTCAGTGTATTTGTGTTTTTCGTTCACTTTAGAGTGTGTTTTCTTCTTCTCCAAAGCTTGTTTGAGAGCATGAATCTTCTTGTCTTTCTTCTTCAAATCACCCTGCATACCATTCAATTTGCCGAGAAGTTCCTTGACCTGTTCTGATAAAGCTCTAATTTCCTCGTCGCGCGATAAAGGTTCTTCGGTGTTTTGTTTTTCTAGTGTGTCCTGGTTTAGGGCAAAAAATAGCGGTATTAGTTCTTCGCATTCTTTAGCTACATGCAACATTCTCACGAGGAAACGTTGATAATGTGATTGAGAGTGCGATTCCTCTCATTTTTGTGGAAAAGGCCTGGGAACGAGGTGGTTTGAACATATGCCAGAAAAGACTGTCGTCAGACTTAAGTCTAAAAGCACAAAATGAGAGAACTTAAGCACAGATAGGAAACTATGAATGTGTTGGAAACCTTCTCTGACAGTTGAGCGTCCAGCTTCTGTTCAGTAATCAAAAGTTAACCAAATAATTTTGAAGCAAGTTTTCATATTAAAGACACAGATTGTCAAAGATACATCATAAGTTGCTTTGGGTGGTTTGAGTTTTTACTTGTTTATGCCAAACCAGCGTATTATATTTATGAGATGTTTTTGTTGTTGTTGTTGTAACAGTAACTTTTGTGTTTTTCTGTTGTTGTTTTAATGATTACTATTCTTATGGTGTTGTTGTCGTTCAAATTTCTTTAGTTTCTGTAGGTGTAAATGCTGTTGTTGTTGCTATCATCTTTGCCGTTCAGTTTGTTAATATCATTGTTGTTGCTGACGCTAGCTGTTGTTATTACTAGTGTTGTTTATTTTTGTTATCATATATATTATTTTCACTTACGTTCACTTGTTAATATTATTGTTTCTGGCACCCCTGTTGTTGCTGTAACATTGTCGTTGTTACTGCTGTTTTATTGCTACTATTTTTGTTCCTGCTGCTACTGCTGCAATTGTTGCTGTTGTCGCCGTCGATATCGTCATTGTTGTTGAGTATTTGTGAGCCGTAGCAAGTTCACTTTCAGCAAGACACGACGCACCCTCTACTTACCAGTGTCCTCGTTGCTGTAGAGGCTGACTCACGAGTTTTCGATGGTCGCTCTCTCGCCACCACCAACCTCACTATCTCTGATCCCCTCAGCGCTGTCATTGTCTCATCTAAAGTGGAGTTCAATAGATACTTTCCGTTTACCTAGTAATAGAAATAAGAGTCGGTTAAAATGACAAAATCGGTCTAGAAAGAACAAAAGGGGTTTGCATATGAGATCTGGAAAGGATTGGAAAGAGGTCTAAAATAGGAAAAGGCTCATTTCTGTCAAAACAGAATCCAAACAAAACAAAATGACAACAACTAAATAAAAACGAGAAAAAAGTAAGTTTTCAGTCATGAGAAAGATATATAAGATATATAATGAAAAAAAAACCCCCACAGAAACAAAAGTAAAACGACAACAAAGAAAACGGAAACATTTTGGCATGCTGAAAAGGAGAAACACAACACGGGAAGTTTAAAATGCTCCATAAACAAATTTTTAAAGGGAAAACGAAACATGTGTATTCGGTTGAAAGTCTTTAATCCACTCCACTCCTTGTCAGATAGGTTGTTTAACAGTATTTGCTGGTATTGTGGATAATCGTCAACTTTGCAGCATTGTGCTGAAGATGCAACCCGAAGTGAAGGCGTGTATAAAAATCTCTCGGCAGAATCGCGGCCATAACGTCAACAACGACGGACCTCACAGCACAGTTTACGGCTGTATTTATCCTCTTACTCCTACTTCACTCAACTTGAAGCAACATCAGCAACAAAAAAACTACCGAGTTATTAACCCTTACCTCAACGATGACGTCATCATCTTGCAAAAGACCGTTCTGTGCAGCAATGCTTGCCTCAGCCACGCCCACAATTCTTACACCAGGGCGAGGTGGTGAAGCACCCGCTGACCGCCAGTGAGCCAGCGCAGATGACGGGCGTAGCGGTAATGGACAGCGCAAAAGTCTGTTAGTTTCAAGGGAGTTGGATCTGAATGGGAGAGGATTGTAGGGTAGAGTAAGATCTAACTTCGTCACTAAGTTGTGTTTGCGTTCTTGGTATGCAGGATCTTCGATCAAGTTGTTGCTTGGTTTATTGTCCGCTTGCGAGCTTGATTTTGCCCGATTCATTGAGTTATTGTCACGTGAGTCAAGGTCAAACGAAACTGAACGCAAGCGAGGATTTGGTCTATCGGAAACTGGCCGATAACCTAAATGGCTCTCAGTTGAAAGAGATTCACCTTCGTTTAACACAACGTTTTCTCCGTCTTTACCATGAATAACGTACATTACATCAATTTTTTCACCACCACCTCCCTTTCTGTTCTTTGGAGGCCCAGTTTCCGTGACCTGAGCCAGTTCAAGGCCAAGCTCAGCGCCTGGCTGCCGCACCAGGCGGACCGCGACAAGAATATTGTTTTCCAACACGTCATACAGTTTATAATCGATAACCGTTTGATCCCGAAGAGAGTCTGCAACTTGATCACGATGTTGCTGCCATGATTCAAATGGTTTCCTTTTTTCTGAAAGATTGCACGACGGTTCGATCTCGTGCCCTTGTGGTGGAAAAGAACGATCAACCAAGAATTCAATTCTACTTGATCGTGTTGACGAATTCAGATTGTGCAATGACTCAGTATTTTGCACTTGTGTTGGGAAGGAATGATCAAGCAATTCCTTTCCACTAGAAACTATTGAGGAGTTACTTGAAAGCAAAGATCTTTGGCTATCACTGCTCTCCACCAGTTCGTTAAAGCGCTTGCTTCCTGCCTTCACCTGATCAAGGTCATCGAAATCGTTTAAGGAAGAAACGCTCTTAGAGCGCTTTCTTCGCGGCTGTACAACGGCAACGGCGGCAGAGTTTCCAAGATTCGCGTGAGGAAGAACGCTATGGCGTTGTTGAAACTGCGTAAATTTCTGTCGGAATTCTGCCGAAATCTGTTTGTTTCTCTCAGCAGCGTTGCTATCCAAGGTATTGCTACTTTTGTCATTTTTCTCGTTTTCTTGCAGGTGTTGAATATCGTTAACATCGTCATCATAGGTTTCCGCCTGATAGCGCTCGTTGTTATTGTTCTCCTCAGAGCACGTGTCTGACTCGTGTTTCATGAGTCGAATTGCCTGGCGCAGCACCTCGATCGTGCGGTCGCGATTATGAAGCTCTCGTTGTAATCTGTGACTGCTCATGATGCGGTTGGTGTCTTCGTTCTTTGTAGTCTGTAAAATGGAATGTACGATGTTTTATTTATAAACCTACTTAGATGAATGGAAAAAGAACCTTTCACTAGAAAGGCCGGTCTATGGAACAAACTTGGCCGGATATCAGACTTGTATCTTCTGCTGATGTTTTTAGAAACATTTAAACAAACATTTACTCAACTTAGCATTTTATTACTTAGATTTTCTTTGTATTCAAGACGTTTTAGTGTTTCTGATATGTTTTAATTATTCTTTTTTAAATTACAGCAATATAAAAATTAAACAACATTTTACGCCTTGATTATTTTAGTCATGGAACTGTTTAAGCGCTTTGAACAATTTATGGATTTAAGGGTTATACAGAAATATTATATTGTATTGTTTTGTAATGTATTGTACCGTTTTGTTCACAGTGACACATGCAAACAAGCCTGGACAAAAACGCAAGCACACGGCGGTAGTAGCGAATGTCTCACCTTAGCGCTTACTTTCCGGGTGAGGTTGAAGTTGCGTTGTTCGCCCGTCTTCCACTGAGCCTGCACGTTCAGCGGACATTCGTCATCATTCAACACACGGTCAACTGAAAGCACAACGAGACATAAAGTTCACCTACACGGCCATCTCAGAGCACTTTTCTACCTTCGACATTGGCAAATGATTTAATGCTCCCAACTAACAAATCACAACGAATTGCTCAATCTCATTCAACAATTATTTTGTTTCAGCAAGTACAGAACAAAATAGCGCAATATATTCATATTCTCCAACAAGGTGTTCCATAGTGGAACTGAACTTATAAAGTAAAAACGAAAGCAAAAAAAAGCTAGTCGTCGCTTAAAAGCACAGAAGCAGTGCATGGCACCTCTGACTGACTTTATAGTTGACCTCGGACCACAGCTCGTAACACTTGGAACATTGCCCTCCTCTTTTCGAGAAGTGTCTTGTGTTCTTTTAAGTCCCTTGATGTCATTTCAAAAGGCAGGACCAACGGTTTAACCGATCCTTGTCTACGGACGGTGTGGCCACCAGGGCCCGGTTGCTTAAAGCCCGATTAGTACTAATCCTGGATTAACTCTTAACAAAACCTATAGAGTTAACCCAGGATTAGCACTAATCGGGCTTTGAACAACTGGGCCCTGCAGGCCAGAAATTAATTCTGAGTCCCTCTGTTTGGCCGCACACAGAGGTCTTACAAACTAATACGCTAGCCTTGCAAACACAAATAAGAAATGAGAAACTGACATGGGTGAGTATCAGTGAAATATCACGTACAGCCAAATTGGAACTCACTTGTAAAATTTGCTGATCCCTCTCGTAAACAGAAGTTCTCCGGCTTTTCCTCGGTGCCATACCCTGCGAGCACCAGTCGCACGGTCTCAGCCGAACTTGTATTTCGTGCTACGTACAAACTTTTGAAGTCAGCCTTCAGGATAATAGGAGTAATAATAGGGTTATTCAACGAGTCATTAGTTAATTTCGAAGTAGGAAGAACGGCTAGGGGGAGCAAGTTAGGGGCGGACCATTTGACTTATGAGGAGGGGAAGGGAGGGGTTTGGAAATTATCCTCAGCACCGTAGAAGCAAAAGAAAAAAGTCCCGCTCGATAAGCTCCCTTTTACATATCTGCCTTGTTTATCAGTTTGGGAAAAAATTCCTGCACTGATCAAATCTATCACCCCTACCCCCCCCCCCTTTCAAAAGACAAATCGGGCCCGTCTTTTACAGTTCGCTGTGAAACTATCTTACAGTCTCCAACCGCTCCGATTAGGCGAGCTACCCCGATTCTTTACGAGGTTCGTTTCCATGCATTTTCTGTAACTGTTAAGTCTGATTCTTCTTTGTTTCACATACATTTACTGTAATTTTAAAGAAACACCCCGATTTTCCTCAAAGCAAAGGTTTGGACACTCTGATCTTAACCCATCAGGTCGTGGCGCAGACTCACTTACAAAGGTCCTATCAAGTAACTCGTTGCACCGGATATCAAGCGAAAACTTCTTTCTCAGCAAACTTTAGCGTGTTTCCTTACTTGACTCAGTAGCCACAGGTATTAGACAGAATGCGCATTATTTGTATGGAAGCTTTCTCTATGAAGGCCAGTGTGAGGTACCTGGGTGTGGGAGGGGGGAATGTCGGTACTCTTTCAACCAGTTTTGTACAAGAAAACCTTGTAACACAAATCTGCAGAGGAATAACTTAAATCTAACAAATGGCAGTGGAGTAAACGTCTTATGATCTAAAAAGCCACTTACCCCAGTGGTGAGAGTACTCGTGCGAACCATTATTAGTCCTCCACTCCTCATTTTAAGGTGGAACTTAGTCTCCCCCTCCGGCTGGCACTGCTGGAGCCCCAGGGGACAGGACTCTTCGTCCAGGACAACCATTTGGTTGATTGGTAGGCCAGAGTCTGTGGCGTTCAAAAATATGTCAGACGCTTAAACGTTCTGGGCAACCGCGATAACAAAATTAAAGAAACATAAAACTTGGACTTATGTTTTTCAAACACGCAACTAGGAAGTATACCGTTTCTCCGCGGAGCCCCTCGAGTTACGAGACCAACACTGACACCGTATCCCACCCAAAATTCATCAAAGGGATGAATATCCAAAGAGCTACTAAACATAACTTATTGCCATATAAACAACAATCCGCCAGTGATATTTCCTCATTAGTAAGCGGCTTCTATACTTTCCTGCTACGGAATTTGATACTCTTTCTCTTTTGCGCCGTTTCTCGTTTTCAGTTTCGGCGTGGACGTTTGCGTGTGGGTGTATGTATGTATGTATGTGTGTGTGTGTTTGCATTGTTTTTTCCTCTTGTACAATGTTTCCAATCTGTCTTTCACTTAAACCTACATTAACCAACTGTGGCCTCTCTTCTCGAAGCCACCAATAGCTGGTCTGTTAATATAGACAACAGCCTTCTTAACGGTATTACATTTATTGATCTTAAAAAGGCCTTCGACACCACTGACCATGGCATTATTCTAAGGAAATTAGAGTGCTATGGGGTTGGTCAGCGTACTTTGAGGTGGTTTAGTTCATACCTGAGTGACAGAAGGCAAAAATGCTGTGTGAATGGACACCTGTCCGAGGAGCGATTCTTAACCTGTGGGGTTCCCCAAGGGTCAATAATTGGCCCTCTTCTGTTCCTTATCTATATCAATGACCTTCCAAGCTGCCTGAAAAACTCCCACCCTCGTATGTACGCTGACGACACCTCTATCACTATACCCGGTGAAAATTCACATGAGCTTCAAACAACAATGCAGGGCGAACTCTCTGCACTGAATTTATGGCTCAAAGTAAACAAGTTAAGCTTAAATGTTGCAAAAACTGAATTCATGATAGTCGGCTCCAGGCAGAAGTTAGATGCTGTAGCCGATAATCATTGTATAAACTTAAACATTGAGGGAAAAACTATTAAGAGAGTCGATCATGCGCGATCGCTAGGCCTATATATCGATAAAAATTTGAGCTGGAGTAAGCACATTGAAGAAATATCGAAACACTCAAAAGAATAAGGCCATTCATTTCTCTAAATATTGCAGTGCAAATATACAAAGCTCTTATCAAGCCCCATTTTGAGTATTGCAGTCCCGTTTAACATGGAATTAATAACAAATTAAGCGACAAATTACAAAAGCTACAAAATCGCGCAGCAAGAGCAATAACCCAGTCTAACTTTGACACCAGCTCAAGCTATCTAAGAAATCTCCTAGGTTGGGATGATCTCTCCACTAGACGAGATAAACAATTATCCATTGCTATGTTCAAAACTCTCAATGGTTTTTTCCCCAAATATTTAGAGGACCTGTTTGTTAACTGTGACTCTAGATATAACCTAAGGGATAGAGACAACAAACTGGCACTTCCCCTACCTAGAACGAATTATGGAAAATCAAGTTTCCAGTACAGTGGGGCAAAAATTTGGAACAACCTACCAAATGATGTGCGAAATCTAAATTCCCTCGCAATCTTTAAAAGAAGAATTCATTCTCCTTTTCCAGACCCACACGGCAATCATGGAAACCAGTGTTTGTAAACGTCCTTTTATCGAAGTTTTTTATACATGTTTATAGTGTTACGCTGATGATTTTACCGTGTTTTAAATAAAGATGATGATGATGATGATTCTTGCATTTACTATATTTGATTTATTAGCTGAAGGGGACCATCTTCCATAGGCCTTTTGGTTTTTAATGGTCCATCTCGCCTTTGTAAACCACTAAAGTCAATACTTGCGGAAAATCAATAAACAGTGACTATGTGACATTTTACGATACTCGTTATTCTTATCTTATTAAATTAGGGGAAGGGGCATTAATATTTTCTTAAGACATATTCTCAAAGCATAATCACTTCATCAAACCTTTCTTTTTAATTCCAGTTTCCATGGCAATGTAGAAGAGATTCGCGTCCTTCGTAAGACAGTCGTACTTGACCAAGACTTTTCTCACAAGTTCTTTGCTGTGGTGTTAAAACATTGTTAACCTGTTTTTTATTACTTTCACTCCTTTACAACCGCCTGTAACATTAAGAGATGGCGCACAATTGACAGTTTGCTATTCCCAGTTGCTAATACAGTGACAACAGATTCATTTCTACAGGGTTAACTTCAGTTTGGTGCTGAGTTTTACATAAATACCGACGAGGTCTCAATTTCCAACAACGCATATGAGTTGCTTATGTCAACATTGGAGTTTACGAATATTTAACACCAGTCGAGGCTAACACTGTAAAAACGAGTCTGCAGTCAATTTAATCAGCGGCAACTGGGAACAGGAAACAACAGATTTCGGAAACAATTGTTTCCATTTACAAAAAAGCTTTAAAAAAGGGCAGGGAACTCTTTAGGGAAAGGGGCTTACTTGATTTGGAATCCTTATTCTTGGACACCAAAAGAACCAAGTTTATAGATTTTCAATACTTGTTGCGGTGTAGGTTGGGAGAATTTTAAAATTCCGGCACCTAAGAGGGTTAGGAGTACATCATCAATTTTAATATTCTTAGCTAACTTTATATAGCGACACTGTGAGTATTTCAAGTATATTTTGTACTACATACCTGGTCGTTAAAGTGTGTACTTCAAGTGTTTTGTATTCCATCTCGGGATTAAGGATGCTGGCAAATACCTTCACTAACCCCTACAGAAGAAATGTTAAGCTCAAAGTGGAATAAGGCTCTATAATAATCAGAGGAAGTAAAATTGAATTGAAAGCTGAAAAAACATCGTTTGTAACTTACTTTCTTCCCCACTACCGGGGCCGGGCGTGCGGTTGACGAGGTAATCTTTCGCCTGGTCGCTTCATCTCTTAAACTTCCGTTCGAAGAACAGTTCTCTCTCTCTTCTTGGTGACGGCGGCTCCGTCGATGTCCTGCATAAACCATGACGCAAAGGAGAAACACAACAGCGTCCGTTAAAGTTTGCTCTTTGTTGCGTGTTGTTGGGGATTTTTGGCCAACAATGTTGCATCCGTATGCATTGGCCTAAATGCTTACCGGTTTGAAATTATATGCAACAAGTGCAAACAAGTGCCAACACTGTTGCGGTTCCATGCAAGCGGACGCAACATGTTGGGCCCAACAATGCTACGTCCGTTTGGTCTTTCAGTTAGGGTTTTACTAGGAGGAGAGGCCCGCTTATTACAACATTCACAGAGCTTGAGAAAAGTGTATTTCAATACTTTAAGGCTCATACAAACGGACGTATTAACTCACAAGTTTATATTTCGTGTTTTGGAGAGTTTTTGGGAATCGATGTTGCGTCCGTTTTGATGGGCCTAAAAGTTTTACCGATTTCAAGCTATATGCAACAATTGCCAACAAATGCCAACATTGTTGTGGTTCCATGCAAACGGACGCAACATGTTGGGCCCAACAATGTTGCGTGTTGTAGGCAAAGAATGTTGCGTCCTTTTGCATAGGACTCAACCGATTTTTCCCTAAAGAGGGGCCACGTGTGCGAAAAAATTAATATTTGCGAGTGACCAGGAAGGGATATTTCTATTATGTTATTCATGCGGAGGGTATTATATCTTTTAAGCATGTATCTTGAAATGGACAAAGGGTTTCATTATATGTCTCGGCTTAGTTCAAGAACGGGTAAAAACGCGAGTTGAAAAAAAAATTGTGCAGATCATACATATCCAACATTGAAATGCCTCAAGAAAAAAAGCAAACGGAGTTTATCGTATTAGAGAAACCACCTTTATTTTATAAAACCTTTTCAAGGATCGCGGAGCAGGGGAAGGGGAAGGGGGGGGGTGGGGGATGGGTCTCATGCCCCCCCAGTAGTATTAGAATTCTAAAGAGTTTGTAAGAAAAGGTGTCTTGTGCCCCCCAATATTGAATTACTAACGCTACCCCTCTCTCCCCTCCCCCCAATCTCAAAGTTACTCCGCGGTACCGTTTTTACTATACATTGTTTTATATCTCCAAACATTAGCTTTCCTGACGATCGTTTTATATAGCGGGGAATGGTAAGGAACCTCAAACAGTTTAAAGATACCCCGTTGTTCTAATGCAAAAAGACAATCAGGAACAACTCTCCTCCCCCCCCCTCCCCCACATCCCTCCAGCGGTTCCAGTAAGCCTAATAATACTGTGATTTGCTGTCTTACCATTGTTAACCAGCGGAACTTCCATAAGATGTGATCTGTGGCGACTGGACGTGGAAGACAAGGCCCGGGAGCCTCTACCCGGTACCGGGCTGGCTCGCCCGTGCATGCTCCGCCCACGGGTGTATCGTATATCCTTGCCGCCCAAATACTTGTAGTGTTTCTTGTCTGAGGGAAAAGCCGCTCCAAAGAGCCTGAGTTCTTCTATAGCGGTAAGGAGCTGGTCACGTGACGAGGGCGTGTTCACGTTGAAAATGTCTGGTGTTCAAAAAAAGTAATGTAAGGTGTAAGGAAGCGGTTGAAACACAAAGCGAAATAGATATTGAAAGAGTAGCCGGCGGACTAGAGGCCAGAGTCCTTTCCTCGCCCTTCAGCTGGCTGCTATCAATCAATATCATTTGCCCATTATTGTGCTTTATAAAAGAAATTGTAACAGTAGCTAAAAAAGCATGGAAAACACATAGTATTGAAAACATTTCAAAAAATATCTACTGAGCCTGAGGGTATCTCGGCAAGGGAAACACTCGCTGACTCTTTTAGTAACCGCAAGTAATTAACGCCGTGTTCCTGTTAGCTTCGCACTCATTATTGGCTTACGAAGGATTTGCCAGATATTTCCTGTTGAAACTTTTTCTGCCGTGTGGGTCTCGCACTCTCTGAATTGACGAAGGAAGCATGAGGCGAGGCTAAAGTCTTTAAATTAGGTACTCATGCAGATTCAAACTGTTGAACGGGATGATAACCCGGTCCCCCACCGACCGCGCTTAAACTGGTTAGATGAGGGTGAGCTATGCCCCGGGCGCGGAAACAGTCCCTTAATTAGAAAGGTTAAAGGGTGATGGTTTACCGCCAGGGTCTGCTACATTATTGTATGCCTGATCTTCGGAATGATGAGTTAAATTTAACGGCTTTTCCACGACCTTAATTTTTCGAAAAACCTACACGCAGCCTTTTTGGGGATCCAGTACTAGGGGGTCTAGTAACTCAAAACCCTTGGAATAGTTTCGAAGTAATCTGTATCTCATATTTGTAAACAACATATCCCCAAAATAACAACCGACAATCCGTAGTTGTTAAAAAAGCAACACGAATAATGCACAATCGTTGGATTTAGTGGTCAGTAATCCATATTACTTCCCTAAAAACCCTTCAGTGATACTCTATAATCTCAAACACGCTACTCTACTTTACCGGCAGTGCGGCTTTTATACTATAAGTGTACGTTCTTGCGTTAGAGATATTTTGAAGTCACTTGTGTCGATGGATCAAAATTTTTTGTGCTAGTATTCGGATTACTCGTAAATTTAAAAGCTAAGGAGGATTGTAGCGCAATATATATTTTGAAATTATAAAGAGTTAGTAAATAGGGTAAAAATGGTGTCTTGTGCCCTCCCCCCCCCCCAATATCGAGTCATTGACGGTCCCCCCAATCTAAAAGTTGCTCCGCGGTCCCTGACAAACCCATAGAAACCTTAGAAGGAACAGAAACCGAGTGCTTTTGGAGAGTTGCCAGATGCGAGTCGAGGAATGAAGGAGCATTACTATCTGCTTGTTTGTCAGTTTATTAAGGTTTCCTTTGACGGTGAATCAAATTTACGTGACAAGGAAATCAAAATCAATTGCGTCTAATCCGGTTTATCTTTGAAAGAAAGTAATCCAATTTAGCTGTATTCACACCTGGGGCTGCAAAGTGCTTTTAGCTTGCCTAGTTCCTACTGTGTGCATTAATCAAGAGTTGTCATTTGAAAGAGATTAAAATAACGTTATCTTTATGAATTAACTTTAATAGACTAAACTAAACTTGATTAAACACCGGCTACAAGTCGGCCGGCAGACTGACAACCAGGTGGCCCTAATTAATAATCTCGTTTTAAATTAAAGAGACTGATTCAGGAACTGTCACTGGCTTAGAACTAACTGGTTATGAAGCTTTGATATTTCAAAGGGAGTGAAAAAAGCTGCTTTGTGTTATGTTGAACAAACCGTGACCGGTGCACAAGCATTGTTTTGTTTTACGTGTGAGCTTTGTGTTTCTACTGGTAAGTCGTTCATTTTCACTTCAATACCTTTTATGTTCTGTGCACGGTCAAGGCCCATGCATAAAATAAATAGGGAAAAAACATATAACAAAGAAACTGGCGAGCTGGACAACAGTCTCGCTTTATCACAAATATGGCTTAACAGTTATGAAACGGTCGGAGAAAGCTGGCATTATATTTTTGCAAGGAGTCGATATTATCGAAAGGGAAATGAGACAATCCGTGCAGCTCTAAAGTTCTTTTTAGGAAACATCCCATACTGCAATCTCTGCCACTGACACTGTCAAGCGCTCACATTAAAAACTTGATCATCTCGGGCTCATCACCCAGGCTAACAGACCTAACCAGTGTACAAGTATTCAACGCCTTTGATGGCCAAAACGTTGTCAGTAGATTATCTAAAAACATTAAATCTAATTATAGGCTAACGCTGTTGGAAACCGTTACGACTCATTTACATACGACTTTGTCGCAAAGTCAAAACACTTAAAAACTTTCATACAGTGCGTATACACATATTTTTTATAAGAACAATTTTATAAGAACAACGAGCCTCGAGTCTGGCCAAAGATTAGAACAACGTAAGAACTGAATCCAGGCTGGGATTTGGATCAAAAATGCAAAGTTTTCTATTCTTATTAAAATTTGCTATTTTCCTCAAACTAGACTGTATGAAACATTCCAAATGTCGGGATCGATTGAGCTTCCATTCGCCTTGACGATCAAAAGTTAGGTATTTTTGGAATACTTTAGGAGTTGTTTCTTACTGTATTTGTGTCCTTATGAGTACTTTTAAAAATAAGAACAGCATAAGAACAACTGAGGCTGAAATTTTCTAAAAAGTTAAGAACGATAAGGATCGGCGAAGATTTTCTGGTTCTTACAAAAAAGGGCGTAACAGAAAAAGGTAGTGCGTACTTATTTTCTGATTAACAGGTAAAAGTAAAATGGAACTTATTTCTTAAAACAATAGATTGTCTTTGGAAACATTTATGATACAATCGATAAATAGTACACAACATATAACTTTCAAACTTGGGCGTGTAAAATTTCAAAATGAGACTGAAGGTAAAAGCGGGACAAATTCCTCTTTCTCGTTATACGCCATGGGAACTCCGATCGCTTAGCTTATAGTCAGAGGAGGTCTCAAAGGGCCGTTAATGTTATTCTCTAATGTTAAAATAACACTGAAAACAAAGTTACTCACATTCCCGTCTGCAGAAAGCACCACGTCCAACTCGTTGCTCACTCAACCTCATGCCGCTGTTTAAACTGTCATTAATGGCTACTATACCACTGAACAGTGTTTAAAGAGTGAGGAACCAAATTCATCAAGAGTAAGTCTTGAGCGACACGAGTTATGAGACAAAGGAGTCTTCAAATGAGAAAAAATGAAAACTATTCGAAGCTCTGGTGGTTTATTAAAAAGCGTATGCGGATCTTTTGAATGTTGTAACATTGTGACAAGTTCTTTCACTTTGCTCTGGCGGCAATCGCGGACAATATGCCATTTCACCACTATTTGAACCGGCAACCTCCCACTTGAAAGGACAGTTTGTATCCAAGTAAAATAGCAGCACGTAAGAAAAAACACATTTGACCTGTGGATGGTAAACTTTTACTCGCATTACTCGTCGGAAATGAAACGTCATTGCAATTTATTGATATATATTTTATTATATATCTTAGATAATCAGTTTGTAACAAAACGGTACATTGTACAAACCAATTATACAATTGGTTTGTACAATAACAACGATTTAAAAACATTGAAAGCTTAGTTTGCTGTAAAACAGGAAAAAGGGACTGGACAAAAGTTGTTTGGTTCTTGAGTGTACTTCATACATAGTACTGTCATTGGCTAGTTGACAAAACAGAAAGTGGGAATGGGCTAGGAAGGGGGGGGGGGGGGGGGACTTCAAGGGTTTGCAGATAC
>JAOBRG010153211.1:0-18533 GCA_027574985.1 Umimayanthus nakama | reverse complement strand
GGCACTAGTGACAAAACTGGTAGTGAGAGGGGAGAGAAGAGGGGAAATTTTTGTCAAAAAAGGTGTAAAGAGCTTATGCCAACCCCTTAGAAAGAAAAAACTCACTCTAAATAATAAAAAAAAAAGATTCAGGTATAAACAATTAAACACTGTAAGTCAAATTAAAATATATTTTAACCGATAGTTTGACTAGTTTCCGGAAACTAGTTGTACTAGTCTGGATCCACCCCTGGAAAGAAGCGAGGAACGGAAGAATGTTTAATAGTTTTGCCCGATATATTAGCATGAAAAAGAAGAAAAAACGAAAAAATTCGAAGGCAGTAGTTTCTCACAAACACATCTGTCCCTTTCTTCAAAAAACCTCGCCAGCAGTATACCGAGTAGTTTACCCTGTTTGAGACTGGTTTTGATGTATGGATCGAATGTAGTTAGATTTGCAATAGTCCATTTCACGACTCCTGATCCCTTATTTCAATCTTCAACATGAAATCGAGGCGAATCTTGTGCTCGCTCAGTTAGAAGACATGCTAATGAGTTCCTTTCTTATGATAAATGTTTCCACTTCTCTGACTGTGCGAGCACAACGTTCGCCCCTGTTTCATATAGATCCTTGGTTACCTTTCAAAAACCGTGAAATGGGCTATTATAAATTCGGTTCCATTTGACTCCCGAATTGCAATTAAGCAAAGTACCTTTCGTTGTTAAAACTTGGCACAAAACATAACTTGTAATAAGACAATAATAATAATGTAATTAACCAATTAAATAAAAATGCAGACGCGCAACAAATTTGTAACCGCTTTATTTCTGTTTCGCCAGTTTAGCCTCATGGCATTGAATCTATGCCAGTTTTACCCGGCGTTTGGCTATCTTAGAAACAACCACAAGCAAAGAGTAGCACTATAACATTAAATGAATAAAATATACATCAAAAACTCTTTGTCATCTTTTTCGCATATATTATATTATTTTCTCTATAGCAAGTCATTAACAACGTACTTGTCTGAAAGATTTGTATGTGTTCTAAAAACAAACTTTTTCAACACCGCTTACTGTGGCCTTCTTTGACCGAAATATTAACACCAAGTAACAGTTGGTTAAACACATAAGCTTCATTTGTAGGAATAAATAGTGCTGCTGATATCTGAATCTTTTGATTGGCTAGTTGTTCTCCAAAACACTTAATAACCCTTAAACTGGCAGGGGTGGGTGGGGGGATTCGTTGAAACCCCCTCGGTTTTTGTGGTCTTAAACTTCTGCCTCTTGTCCAATTACCAAACGCTTTTGCATAACTGTTCCCCGATAATGAACACATCTGTTCACATAAATTAAGTGACGTCCACATTGATGACGTCACCAAACTAATTGACCGAAATCAGAGTTTGCTGTCAAGCTTTCGATTTTGGAATAAAAATGGTTTAAAAACTCGTAGTTGTTCATATTCTTCTACTTATTTCGTAGTTTTTGAATTTAAAATATTGTTTTCTATCTATTTCCAATAAAAATTCTTAATTTTAAGTAAAATTCCCAAAATCTAAAATCTAAAAAGGCGGTCATCTTGGGGTGGCAAAATGGCCTGCCTGTTTAAGGGTTGAGCTTACTGCTTACTGTTTTTCAGCAAAAATAGATTACAAAACAGAAGTGGGCCACCAACAGAAATACGTTTTCATATGCCTATTTACATGCTCGCACATGTAGCTTTGAACTAACTGACTTTTACAATATTTTAACCTTGTTATCGGCAGTTTTTATCTGTCTCTATAGCTAGCTGTGCATGCCTCTTTTAATACAGCAACTTGTCACGTGAAAATCTCGTGGTTAATAGGAACGTCACCCGACCAGTCACGTGGTGGCCACGTGGTTATCCTCAGCTGGGCTTGGCCAAACGAAGATGCCACCTGATGCAAGTCAATGCAAGCTTCGACTTTGAAACTTGCGTTCAGCGTACGCTCTGTTTGGTCACCAATAACTAAGAACTTGCACGAAGCTCGTTTAACTCCGTGCAAATTAATGCAAGTCCCGGCATGCTCTGCTCGCACCGACTTGCATCTACATTTGGCCAGGGCTAAAACGCTTGCCGTCACAAATTATTTGCCATTACCACGCGGTCTTCAATCGTTAATGGTGGAAGAGTCGTTTCCTGTGTTGCTGTATGGTGTAGTTAGTGGAAGCCGAATTCTGTCACTTTCACAGTGTTATAAAACACGAGGTTCTGCACAACCACTCAATAGCATCAGTCTGAACATAAAGTAACTGACAACGGCAATTCACAACTGGCTTTCTATTTCGACTAAGTCAGCTTTGAGGGTGAGTTTTGTGGTTCACTGTTCCGACCACCAATCCTCCTCCTCCTCGCCAACACTTTTCGCTTCTAGCAACTTGAGATGTTTCTCCTCTCTTTCAGTGTCCTCCTTCTTCTCTCTGTTTTCATCGTCATCATCTTCGCTGTCGTCATTGTCACGCGGAGACTCGGATCCCTCCCTGGGTCCGTTCCCCGAGTGTCCCGCGTTTCCTTCAACTTCTTTCCCAACGGTTATAACTGAAAACAAACAAATATTTCAGCACAACAGTCTCACAAAATTATAACCATTCGTGTTTTTATTCATATTTTTGGTAAAAACAGGGAAAAGTCAACTGAAAATGAAAAGTTTAGAAGGAATAAGTTAATCGAATGTCTTTAGGTTAGGCTACATATTTGCTGATGTTAGTGACAACAGCGAGTAGATGAAAATCATCAAACAAGGCTTAAGTTCAGTACTTGCTAACATTAGTAGTAGCAGTAGTAGTAGTAGTAGTAGTAGCTGTAGTAGTAGCAGTAGTAGTAGTAGTAGTAGTAGTAGTAGCAGTAGTAGTAATAGTAGTAGTAGTAGTAGCAGTAGTAGTAGTAGTAGTAGCAGTAGCAGTAGTAGTAGCAGTAGTAAACTAGTTAGCTGTATACTTACGATCTTGAGGAAAGCAGCCCATGACGTCACAAGTTACCTCACCATGCAAACACTCGCTGAAAGCAAAAAGACGAAAAGGTTTTTAAGAATTAAATCCAAGATTATCGTTTACCCCTCTTCCCTAAGGCTTTCAGTGTTACACCGGCCCAGTCCCCCCTAAGTACTTACCATTTGCGGCAGCCACTGCTGAATATTTCTCCCTCGTTGTGCGACACACCCTTAAACATACAGCCGCCCTCCTTCACATGCGGAGCCAGTAGTTCGATCACGCCTCCGTCCAACGGCTCTTTGGGTGCGCGATGGGACAGCGGCCAGTCAATAACTGCAGCCAAATACATGATATTAGAAAATTTTTAATACTTTTAAATATCCCAAATAGTGCCTTCAGAGTGTTAACCCTAGAAAGGAAAAGGGCCCAAAAAGAGAAACGGAAAAAATCTCTGAACCCGGTTGGGTTCGAACCCAGGACCTCTGGAAAAGATTACCGTTGTTCTACCAACTGATCTAAAAACTGAGCTACAGGCCAGAGGGAAGATTGTGGGAAATTAATATGGTAAGACAGACAGACAATCGAACAGATAGGCAGGCAGACGCAGACAAGACAATGAGATTGGTAAAAGAATTCAACCAGATAGACAGACAGAAAGTCAGCCGAAGAAATTGGGAGACAGATAGACAGGTAAATGGTCGATCGGACATTACTTATGGCGAGCAAAAACCTTTGGACAATTTTACGCAGGGCTCAAACCCAGGTTTGATCGAAGATTTTTGTTAAGGGGAAAAAGTTCTCTTCAGCCCAAACCCTAGTTATAAATTATGATTACTGGTTCCTAATACATCGGAGATAGACAAACACAATGTAATTGTAAGGGAGAAAATGAGAAACGAACAAAAAACTGGAGAAAGACAAGTAAAAAGAAAGAAAGGCAAACATACAGACAAACAAGCAGAACGACACTACTGATAGACAGATAGACACAAACACACACACAGTCAGGATGGATGTTGTGAAACAACTCGATGAATAGAAAGTCTTTTTGATTGACAGTACAATCATTTACCCGGTGGAGGTCTGATGGGGTCCCTACAGACGTTGTCACAGCCGTTAAAGCAACACAGCTTAGGCTCGCACTCGTCGTCATATCGACACGTGTTCTCGGGTTTGGACTCCGGACACTCCTCGTCTCCAAAGGGATCGTAGTCTGGCGGCGGACAGCTGTACGCGTACCACGGCTTGCTGCTTCTAGTCAGGGTCTGCAAGATAGCGACAGCCGAGAGATGAAGCCTTGACTCTTTCAGTTCCATCCAGTTATTTTGTACGTAGATTCCACTTACATTATATATACAATATAAGTTGTTTGACAATGAAAACATTCACGATGTAAATGATGAAGCACCGTAATTTATCTCAGATAAAATACAAAAGTCTCACAACCTGTTCACAAGAAAACTTCAGAGACGGTTTAGGAGAATTAACAATACATCATATGGCATGCTTGGGGAAGAGAGGGTTAAACTACATGTCGGAATTTTCAAGATGGCGCTCCTAGCTGCCATATCTTACGCCCGTATGTAACATATTCGGCGTTGACCTTTCATAGTGGCAACGAAGAAAACAAGATAAGAAAGATTTGGTTGCTTTTAAAACAGTTTTCCACATGCACATTTTAAGTGAAGTCTCAAAGGAACATGGACAGATAATTTGCATGGCACTAGTGAGAGAAGGGAAAAGACGATGAGATTGTGGCCAAATGTAAAAGAAACCTTCAAACCGCATAACTTACGAGAGGAAACATGAAAGAGACGCAGATAACTTGATAAACTGCAAATTCCATGTGGCAGACAAAACAGTACAATTGGATCAACAACCGTTGTTTATTTGGCGATTTTGGGCTGGGGTGTGACCCGTCCCGGGGCCTGGGCTGGGCCAGATGCAGGCACGTACAGCACAGTGTGATGTCAGAATCTTATTGTACCAAAGCGTTATGCCAAATTTTAACTGAGGGACCTTCTGGCTTGGACCTAAAATTTGGCACGTTAACACATCGGTACGATTAAAACCTATTTTGTGCTGTGGAGCCTTGAGGGGCCCTTTAGGGCGCCTTTGTGAACGCAGCAGAAAAACTGTAAACATCACGTCCGCATTGAAATATCACGTATACCAAAACTGGCGAGGTGGGGAGAGGAAACAAATGAATAGAAACAAAATATTTTTCGTGACAAATGGAAATTGTTACCGCTTCGTTCTTTATTTTGTTACTGAAAACACATGACGTCCGTTCTTTCTCCTGTGGGCGTTCCGCTCTTCTTGAACTTCATTCCTTAAAATATTCCTAACTCCATCACTATTGGAAAAACTTAAGGCTCGGCTCTTTTCTATAGCTTTTAGAAATTGAGATGAATCTCAACATTGTAAGTTGCTCGAATTTTTTTTTTCGAATTGAATTGAATCTATTTTTACCTTCTCGATCTTTATCATATGTTCTACACTTTAGATTTTTTTTTTCTTTCTGTGCTGTTTAACTGTTTGATATAGCATTATACCGTTATTATTTTGTGGTTTTAGTCAAATTGCGATTGTTTGTGACTGTGTATGTATTGAACAGTATTTGCATACCACGACCAAGACAGAGGAACTATGGGATGTCAATCCGAAGCCGGAAGGAGGCGAATAGTTTCGCGACACAAAAATTTTGCAAACTGGAACAACTTGCATCGCTTTCTACATTGTATATCAGAATAGCCCAGATAGTAAATACCTAGTGCCTCCTCTAAACAGTTTCGTGTGTGCAAATTGTTTTCGAGAATGGGATACACGATTGTAAAGTGAACTAGACACTGACTCTGTGCAGTGCACAACTGACGCTTGAAAATCAAAAACTTTGAATGATTTTCAAATAGTTTCTTTAGTACCATCCATGATATTATTTTCAAAATATTTTTTGCGTGGAAGTTGTGTGGAGAATTCAATTTGAAAGCACACTGCTGTACTTAAAATATGAGACCTGAAGTGCTGATCACCAATTGTCAGATTAGCTCGAAGCTGGAGGCAGTTTAAAAGAGCTTATTAAAGGATAAGCACTTTTAACTTGAAATATTGCCAACAAACCGGTCGTCTGAAAGACCAGAATGGTTCAGCTTTTCAGGAGAAGCCGCTGATAACTATGTTTTAATGAGTGTAACGGAGAAAGCTTTGAAGCTCACTCAGTGCTGTATATATTGACTCACTAGAATCAAAAATACATTAGGCGGTTGCGTAATTTTTAGCGTGCTACAGTCTTTGTACATTATTTCGACTGTTCTTCTTGTTGCAAAATCACCACAAACTACTGCTCCAATTGTGCAATAAATCGGGTTAATTTCGAATTTCCGTTTTAAGCTTGACAACTTTGCCCTGCAGCTGCAATTTGGAGGTCAAGTGGAAGGTGATTGATAGTGGAAGATAAACCTGGAAGCATGTTTTCTTAGCTCAGTTTCTAACTCAAGCTTAAGATAAAATTCCTAAATAAGTAAATTGCTTAGTCTGTAGAAGACTTGGGTCATGTTCACAGTCAATCATACTGAATGAAAATGATCACAAAAATGATACAAAACCCAAGAGATCTCAAAAGGTTTTGCCTCTTTTTCAAATTCAAAGGCACAACAGTAGATTTCTAAGACCGGGTTAAAGAAAAAACATGACAAATTAAATTTTCCATTAATCATTTTCAAAAGAGCTCTAACATAAATGACCGACGGTTAGTAAACTATCATATCATTACATACTCTTTAATCGTTTTATAATTAAAATACAGAAATATTTCTGTTTGTGTTTGTATTTGTACAAAACACTTAGCAGATTTAGCAGATATTACAAGAATAAGTAAACCAAGATGAATTGCTGGGGGAACTTGTAGCAATATAGTTTCGATATGAGTCCAGAATAAGTTGAAAAATAGTTCAAGACCCAGTCCTCCTCGACGCTTTTCTTCTTTCTCAGCAATCATATGCCTGTGATATGGAAATCAGGTGATCGTTGCAAGCACTAGAATGGCCAGGATTGCTGACCTAATTTTTTTGTTATCCCGAGGATGGCAACGATTGTATGGAAACCGGGATTAAGAAGCCTCGCACTGCACTGCTTCCAGGACTAAAGCTGAGAACTACCATCGTTGACCCGGGTATTTCAGTCGAGCCTGTTTTGCAAATTTGTTTTGTTTCATTAGACATTAACTATAGACTTTCTAATATATACTTCAGTTATAAGTCTTATTTTTCTGTCGTTAGTGCTGTTTATTACAAAATGATTGCTGGAATTCGGGTGGAACCTGTTGATCGAGAAGATTCTAAAATTCGTGTCTAAAAACATTTATCGAATGATCGATCGTTATCGCCCATGAATGAAATACCGGACCCCAAAAATAATGATAAGAAAACTGATGAAGTTAACTTCCGAGTGGACATTTTTAGTTCAACTTGATAAAATATAATTGACGTGTCATGCTTTCTGTTCACTAGAGTTTCAAAAACATTGATCGATTTGTTTAAGCAATTCCTTTAAAAAACATACCTGGAATAGTGACAGTTTGTGATAACACTTTGACCAATAGTCAACCAATATTTGGGAGAGCATATGAGTTATGACTAGCTGTAATCTGAGTTCAGACAAAGAAAAATAAACTTAAAGGCAGACAGGCTACATTAGCGTTGACTGAACTTAAGTTAAGTCATCTTCCTAAAATATCGTTTACTTTTTGACATTCATCTTGCACCGTGTTCGTTAGCTGTGGCGCCTCAAACTTAAAGTTGTCCGTGCAAAGTTCAAATCTTAATACATTTCATTAAAAATTTCTTTTAAAAAAAATAATTCTTTTAAACCCTTTTTTTACTTTTGAAGCTACTTCAATCTGACAATGAGACGAGGTAAACTGTAGAGCAACAGTCCTTAGCCTTTGGTCCGATGTGCTTCAAATTAATTATCTGTGAGGACTGTTTCAAGTAACTGCACGAAGCGGGTGTCTACAATGTTTCTCGAGGGTGTTCTAGAAATTCTTTCGAACATTAAAGGGGTTGGTTTCTTGACGCAGAGTTGGAAAACATTTGGAACTGCACCATGGTCCGTCGTGATGTTAAAATTTTTGAAACACGTACAAACAATTTTAACTTCTGCGTTCGCTAACAGTTGTTCATAAACTGTTAATCTAAAGAAAAGGATAGAGGTCTGCACTACCTCAGGTGAAATCATTCATAAATATTCAATAAATCAGGACGTCAACTCAACGTCTGCGAAGTTTTTCTTTTCAGTGTACAAGTAAGTACTGTACACAACTGGCCATGAAATTGGTGATTTTGCAAAACAATAAGCGTTTACTAATTGGATAGTAGTCGATAACTTAAATCATTCATCAGTTATTAACATACATGCGAGAAGGCCTTGAACAAGCTTATACGAACGATTGCCGCGCGACCCATTGCTATATTCAGACCCGATTTCTTGCGAAAAAATTCTATTTTAGGCTGCACGCTTTTTTTTATAAGAAGCTGAGGTTGGTTCTTAATTTTTTCCTTACACTTGCTTAAAATTTTAGCCAAATTTCAGCCTGGGTGTTCTTGTAAAGTTTGTTCTTATACATGTAAAGAAAAAATCGTGCATGGCCTTGGGAAATAAGTGCAAAGTTCGTTCGAAACAACAGGGTGGCTAACTCAGCTTAAAGGTTAAAAGCCCGGGGTGAAGGGTGATATGACATCTGAGAAAAACCGTCCTTTAAACGACAAAAACAAGTTGGTTGTATTTCACGTCCAGCTGTTGGAAGGTCCCAATCGGCACAAATCACTTTAAAGCACATTTTATATCTATATTTAAAGCCATTAGCCCATTATCATTAGGAAGCTGTCCACTTTCTAAATTTTAGAATTTTCAGCGTACTAGAAAATCGAAGAAAGGATCTTTTTCAAAGTAGACATTGACAGCAGCCACTTACAAAGTTTGCGAACCTGTTTTTATTAAATTCCCAAGAACAATACATTGAGAAACTGGACCCTGGAAAAACAAGCACTTGATGAACTCCGTTTGCAAGCTTGATAACGTTGAGTAGGTGATTCGTATCGACTGTTTCTTTTGTGTTAGAAGAACTTACTTTATAAAAATTTCATTGAACAGAAAAACAAGGGCAGAAGCTTGACTAGGTTAACGTCTGACATTGCCATAGAAGTCGCAAACTAGAGCACAACAAAATAAAAGGTGAACGTCATTTTACTTTAAAACTGCGAAATTCCAACTGCGAAACTAGGTAGACTAAATGATGACAGCTGACAGAATTTGCGCTGACATAAGCAGCTTGGAGGACATAGCGTTTTGTGTGACTGCGACAAACGGAATTCTTTACATCTGTCGACGTTTCCATCAATTCTTCGAGGGTCTTCAGCCTCGTCTCAACTTGTGGGCCAGGGCTCGCTCTACCAGCATCTGTCCATACTTTCTAGTTTTTCTGTCGAGACTTTCAGGTGTCTCGAAGGATTAAGGAATACTTGTGCGATGAGCAATTGCGCTGCTCGGAAATCAATCGTCAACATTGCTACGATATAGCTCCTTCAGATATGGAGCCTCGCAGTTTCCGGGCTAGATTCGGGATGGAAGCGGAATCACAAAAAGATGAAGAGGTCCTGAATCATTGGATTAAACTGCGAGAACCGTGAGTCACGGGTGATACATAAATAAATCATTAATCACTAAGAAAATTTGTAAAAGAATCATTACAAAGTAATGTAAATTAAAGGCATAGAGTCGGTATAAAAAGAATACGAATCTCGAATTTCCGAGGTCAGCTGATTCGGCCCTGCACCTCCGGGATTGAAAACCACGTTCAACCCTGCACGACTGCGAGCTACCACAGATCAGAAGTTTTGGAAGAAGATTCGAGACTGAGTCGTGGCGATCTAAAATTCCGGAGGAACTATTAAGCATCTATAAAGCCCCTGCCAAATACACACTTCTTCCATTTTCTTTCTATTCGACTTTTGACACAACCGATATTGTTTCCATTACTTTTAATAACTTTTTGTAAGCTAGGTGAAACCACAAGATCACCTGTGAAAGTCATACCTTAATAACCACTTCATACGTCATTGTTATTTCAGGCAGAATTTCCTGCTGGAGGAAAGGGCTCGTGCTTTGGGTTATCCAACCTCGTGGAGAGGAAAGCGTTTTACCATCTGAGACTTTGCAAAAACTCTACTTTGCGAATCGATCAAAACCAAACCTCTGTCCCAGAGTTTTATTTTATAAAGTTGCTCATATCCCATTTGGCATATATACAATAATACACTGAATACAGGTATTTTTTTTAACTACAAAAGTGTCATATAGTAATAGTAATATACCACGCACTAACTGACTAAGTCACTCAAAAGGTTTATGTCCCGAAAATGTATTGCGATTTTCAAATACCATGTCATTTAAGTAAAACAAGAAAGCACTGAAATGAAGGACGCCGTGTCTCAACTCTCAAGTTTTTAAAGTTAAAACCCAGCCGATCACTTGTTCGTAACATAATTAACATTACTCGCAGTCAAAATGAGTAGGACTGCAGCAGTGAAACTATAACTGGAGTCTTGTATAGGTTTACTTACCTCCAAGCCAACACTTCTACTGTCACACAGTGAAACAAGAATAAGCCCGATAACAACAGCGTAAACGACGTGATTCCAGTTCTCCATTATTCTAAAGGTCGCAGTTGAACAAATCTCCTCTGATGCGGTCAACACTAAAGCTTAATACAGAGCTGAGATAGCTCAACAATGTTTGCAACTAACTGTAAAATGAAACTCAGTTTGTTAAATCTCTTAGTCTTGTTTAGAGACTTTGAACCACCAAGACTGATGACTTTCTAAACCTTTGTCTTTGACAATTGACTGAATAGTTCGTATCTAACTCTCTCGCGCGAAGAACGTCTCTGAGCTGAAAAGAGATCAACATGTTTTTATACCCTGTAACGCTAATGGCCTGAGGAGATGTCATGATGACAGATTCCTGAAGGCTAACATTTCATTCTAATTACGCCCTTCCCACGGCCCATTACGCATTCTGGGGGACTTGGATAAATATAGCTTCTGTAATTAGCTATAAACACGGCGACTCGCCTGGTTTAGGGTATCACGAAGGAATTTGACCTTGTTTTGGTATATATACTCTCGTCAATAGCCATTGATGTGTTTTAAAACAATATTATTAAACAATAGCCGAAGATGTGGCCCCGAATTGGCGAACAAGACAACGATATGGCTAGAAATTTCTGGTCACCTCCAACTATTAAAGCGACGGTTCTTATTTTAAAAACTTTCTTTTCAGTATAAATCACTGAACGCCGATACAAAAACGGAAGTTGGTTATAAACTTTCTATGAGATTATGAATAACAAAATATTTATTATAATTTAATCCCACGCCCAAAGCAAAACAGATATGGCACACAGTTTTCAAAAGAAACCCATGATTCCTTTCCTTTACGCCAATTCAGTGAATGATTAATCAGGCGTATTTAATAACACGCTATCAATTTACTAGTAGGTCTAGACTTTAAAAACCAAAAACATATCATAAAGACTTGAACCCTTAAACTTAGAGACTTACTTTGTATATTCAACAGCTTTTAAAACATAGTTTTTGTTTGTATAAACAGCGAATAGCGGTACTGACGTCATGTCACCTAAAGACTGAAATGTCCATATTTGTCGTTCAGTAGTTCTATAACTCAGATTTTTTTTTCTTTGTTTTTTGTTTCGGGACAATTCGCTAAATGTTAATAATTCGCTTTTGCGTATATAATCTAACGATGAGAGAAATTTCAATTATTTCACAAGAAATGTTTCGCGGCTGCCCAGCTATGAACAAAACCGGGATTATTTCCTTCTGAATATTTTTCGAGTGCCGCGGCAGTTAAAGAAGCCTGATTTCACAACATTTTAGACAGCTTATATCTTAATTGATTGGATTACATTCTTCTTCAAGCCTTTAGCCAAAATAATACAGCCACTATCAGTTTGACTATGACTGATTTTAACAAAAATGGGGAAAATGAGACTTGGTTTACATTCTGAAATAAAAGTTACAACCATGATAGTCATCAGACAACACTGCAAATGTCCGTAGTGATAAATTACGTAACAAACCTTTTCTAAAAGAAATCTTCTTCGTGATCATGATTGTTTTTTTTTAAAAAATAGACAGTATGTTTAAATATTCTTCCACCAAATTTTTGAGTATTTTGCAAAAGCGAGATCTTACTGGACCAACTCAGCTGGAAGGAAGTGACATACTCTCGAAAACGTTCGGTGCTACATAATACCCGTAATATTTTTTTCCGGTGAGTAAAACTCTAACCAAGGTCATTGCAAACGAGTTCGTAATTCCAACGGGAATTAAAATAGTCCTTCTTATCATTATCTACAATCAAGTTAGATAAGAAATAACCTCACGCTCAACCTATCACCAAGTAACCACTGTGCAGCTCAGATTCAATTGGATGGAGTTAAAAATACACGTGTTCAGTTACAACTTTGATAATATATTGACTCATCGTACAGTCTGAACTGAAGTGAAGCAAAAGAAATAGTTCTTCTAGTCAGTTTGATTCAGACGAAAAGATGGTATGCACACCACAGATCGTTAAAAATGTACTACTAAAAATAACAGGAAACTGAAATTTGCAGCCGAACGTTGACCGACAATACGGTTGTTCGACAAATGTGTTTTGCTGCATGCTTTTTTTCTATAAGAGCAAACTTTATAAGAACACTCGGGCTGAGATTGCCCCAAAAATTAAGAACAAACTAAGGACAATCACCAGGCTGAAATTTTGATCAGAAAAACTTAAGAAAGTTTATTTAATTCTTGTACACAGAATGACTCGTAAATGTATAAAAGATCTATTACTATAAGCTTGGTCATCGAGCGCTAGCTGGAAGAGTGACAAGCAAGCTCCTGGCGTTCACGGACAATGTATAGTCATTGTCAAACTTTTGCATCAGTGCAGCAGTATGAAATAAAAGCAAACATGTATTTCTTAGCGTCGTTTTATTGTTCCGAGTGGAATTACCAGAAAATAATAACAATTTAAGAACAATTTGAAGCTCAACTCGCCAAAAATTTAAGAACAGCCCAGGATGAGCCGAAAGTTACTGGTTCTTACATAAAAAAGAGTGTGTAGCTGAAAAACTTGTCCATTTTCCGTTGTCATTTTAAAAATATTTAAATTTGGAGTTATCGGAAAGCATTTTCTAGTACTGAGTTGTTAGTGATAGCATAGGACTACACTCGTTTGTACAAATACGTCGAATTTTTCGACTGAGGCTGAACCAGCAGAGGCGGATTTAGGGGAGGGGGGCCCCTTTTTGACGGAAGATTCGTAAAAGATTTATAAGAAAACAACTGAAAGCAGACTTTTTAACAGATTTTGGGCCCCCCCTTTCTAGAATTTTATAGCTTCTAGCCAACTGGGCCCCTTCTTTCAAAAATTTCTGGATCCGCCCCTGACCAGGAACTCAGCCTCAAATTATGTTCTTAAACATGTTCTTAAAATAAGATTTTAGACAATATAACTATTGCATGCACCGTATGTGGTACATTTTCGTATACATTGATTTGTACATGTACTTAGTGCTGCATCATATTTTAAAATATTTTACAGTGTATCTGTGAACTTTAGTCAAGAAGCCCACCGAAAAGCAAATTTTTTTAATAACACTTTATGACTGATTATTTGCAATAGGTTATCATCATAAATAAATGTTCTTCACCTTTTCTGAGCATCAGCATGTTCTTAACATGTTCTTAAATTTTTTTGCGGTTTTCAGCCTCATGTTCCTATGAAAATGGTTCTTATAAAAAGAGTGTACTAGTGATCAATGCATGAGACTGTATCAGTTTCAGAAACGACAAGGTACCGTTTACTCACGTTTTCCTAAGAAATAGGAACAAGCTAAGAACAATCGAGGAAAAACTTATCACGTCATCTGCGGTTAGAAACACTGAGAGTGAGTGACTCCCAAAGAAGAAAATCAAAACTGCGTCAAACGTGTTTTATGACGGTGCCGAGATTAGTGTGAACAAGGAAAAATTTAAGGACAGTTTTAAAAATAATAATAGAGGCTAAAATTGTGCACAAACTTGGAAACAACAAGCTTCGGCCAAAATTTACTGGTTCTTATAAAAAAAAGCGTGTATCTTGTCTCTCCAGTTCAGGTATCTTTCGTGGTTTATGAGTTGCCGCCTGCAACTCGAACTACGGCTAGTAAGTTGCAAACTGCCCGAAACTGAACCAGCCGTATACGCTGCATTTGACTGAGGGCAAGTTCCATGAAGCTGATTTGTAGAAACAACCAGTTTCTGAATTTTGAAAGGTCTTTATTTAGTTAAGGTAAAAATGTATTTCATGGGGTACACACTTTTTTTTCTAAGAACAATTCATAAGAACAACGAGGCTTAAATATGACCAAAAATTAAGAACAACGTAAGAACAATCCAGGCTGGGAGTTGAAATCATAAATGCTAAGTTGGCTTTTCTTAACAAAATTCTACTGTTTTCCTTAAACTCGACTGAATCATCGAGCGTCGTGTTAGGTGTGCTTGCAATATTTTAGAAGTTATTTCTTACTGCTGTTGTTATGAGTACTTTTAAAAATAAGAACAGCTTAAGAACAATGAGGCTGAAATTTCCTAAAAAGTTTTAAAGGACAATGAGGCTCGGCCAAAATTTACTAGTTCTCATAAAAAAATTACGTGTATAAGCTTGAGGTTTACCTGCTTCAGTTGACGAGGACTGCGTCAAAGTTTTAATGTCATATTAAAATTTACTGCCTTTTGCGGTTTTGACAAAACACAACCCAATTAGGATAGAATGACTAGAGAATTGATAAAAAAATGACAGTTTTCTTCTGCTATCAAAAAAAAGCACTTTTTCTAAAGTAGTAGGTCCTATTTCTATTAGCCGTCTTACTCAAAACTTCTCTGGCTGACATTTCAGTGAGTTTCCGCCTAATCTCAACTTCCCACTGTTTCCTTTGTGGCGTAATGGCGGTTGTCTCCCGCCGCGCTATCTCCGATCTTCAGCTCAATCTATACATGTCAGTTAGCCTTTTAAGGTAATATATACGCGTCCCTTGATAGAAACGGTATTTCTAAAATTACTCTAGAAGTATATTTGATTTAGCAGAATAGGACTGAGTTTTGTTAAATGCGTAAAAATGCGAAACAGCTATTTCAAAAATTGACATATAATATTTTTGCAGATGGCCATGAAGTAGTTTTAATACTGTATGCGAGGAATCTCCAAAATGATTGCAATTTTTGTTTAGTTTTTTCGTAAAACAGTCTTCAATCAATGGTTTCCTCAAAAGGGAAGCTGCTTATTTCAGTTGTATTATTTTCTAAATGTTGTTCTGATAGTAAGCATAGTTTCGTTTTTGTATTTGGAACTGAAAAAACTTCCAGTACTGACCCCGGTTATCCATTGGTTTCCGTGCATTTAAATATCATGTATATGTTTTCAGGTATCTTCCCTCGACTGTAAAGTCTGTATATCAAACCCGGATATCAAAGCCATGCGGCACAACTTTTAAAAACAGGTTAAGATTTTTAAAACCAACATGTCAGTCATATATTCAGATACGTCAGTTTTATAAGCCTTCTGGTAACCTATATTCTACAATTGAGGGTTTAATAAGGAATCAGAGTTTTCGTAAATGATTTAGCGAGGGTCGGAATGGAGTCAAATGATTACTGAGAATCGCCTAAATCTTAATTGATTACTTTCATTTGAGGATAATTAGCTGATTACTGGTAATGGATATCAACAAATCCAACTGATGGCCACTGCAGATTACAGATAATTGGCTGAGTGATTAACTGATTACTGAGAACTGGGTTACCCCCGTTCAAGCCCTCTTTCTACCCAATGTGTTAAGTTGGAAGCGGTGTTTCAAGCACATATTAAAGTTTTACTTCCAAAAGATGATTAAAAGTACTTGAAGATGCTCAGCCAGCAAATTTGAAAACGACCACTTACAAGATAATTGACCATAATTTAGAGCCTACTCCAGCGCCCATTGAAGAACTAAAGAACTCTGAAAATGTATCCAGATTTTCACTGGCAGATCGACAGATGCAAAGGAGAATCAAAGAAAGACGTCTTCAATACGTTGGTCGAGTTCACGACATCTTTTTGCTTTTTAGAATCCTTTGGCTTTGAAAATACTTATTTGATTACTTACATGTACTGACAGAAATTGTTGTAATTTTTGAAGCACTCAGTTGGTTCTGTATGAGCTTTTTTGAGAATTAATCTTGTGTTAAGTTGCGGTCTACCCACGCAACGAAAGATAACATCGCAATTGCAAATGTAGCTTGATGTATACATAAGCAGATGAAGTTTTGAGATAAAACCTTAGACGAGTAAATAATGGACGGACGGTTTTGTCAAACACTAGCAGCTTATTCAACCACTCAGTAACGTATCCGACTGCTATTGTAACTTAATTTCTTTAATAATTCAGTAATTGCTTCAAAAATTGTCGGTTTCATGACGATGAAACTACTTTAAAAATTTTCGTTGCTTTGATTTCACCCAATATTACAAAGGTATGACTTTGGTTTGAGCTGAACATACAAGATAAGCCTGTTCTTAAAAGATCGCTTAATGACGCAGTCTAAAATCCGTTGTGAATGGGCAATATCCCGGAAACGTTGTGAACTCTGTGCACTGGGTTAGCCGAAATCCTTATTGCATGTGGAAGCGGACGAATGTTTTTAAATCTATACATTCTGAAGTCACATAGCTATGATGGAATCATGAATTTCATTGCACTGGCTTACACCGACTTTTAAGCTGCTAGAAGGGACCGCAGAGCAACCTTGAAATTGGGGGGAGGGAGGGTGATGGGTACAAAAGATACCTTTTCTTACTAGCTCTCTATAAATAAAAAAATTGAGGGGGAAGGGGGGGGCGTCACCCTGTTCCTTGGCCCCTAATTAGTCGGAAAGTAGAAGCTTAGATATCATATGTGTATTTTGGACCAGCTGCTGAGCACGAAAACCGATGACGACCTAAAGGAACTCTGGTCAGGTTCGGAACAAACGTCGAACTTTTCATGAGTCGAACTGAGATTTAGCAACTTTAAAAGTGCATAATAAGTTTTTCGTTTGCTCCGATTGAGTTCGAAAAACTTAATTGACAATTTGGGTCGACACAATTTTGCAATTTTTAGTTCGGCTCAGGCCTAAGAGACAGTGTTACCGGCAGCACCGTAAAGATTGATCATAGATCAATAGGCAAAGAAAACTCCATCTAAAGTTTGCCTGGAACACGTCCTTCCAGTTCCAGTCTGACCGTCATTGTTTTTGAAAGTACTAGTACTTAATTAGTCTCAAAGGATGCTGAAACATCGGTAATACCCTCCGAATAGGTATGCTACGCCTTAAAAACAGCATTATTAGAACTTGGTAAGTTTAGGGACCATTTTTTTTAGTAAAGTTGAGGTTCGGCCCCATGTATTCCCCCTTCTTTGAGGCACATTTAAGACGTTGAGAAATATTATTTCAGTTTTCATATTTGTTCTGTTTTTAAAAACTCCTGCTCTAGTTTATTGTCTTAGGAGTAAACCCATTAAAGATTTTAAAAGCACTTCTATCAAATTTACAAATCATGCCAAATGTTATTCTAAAGGTTTCATAAAACGTTCTAAAAAAATAAAAACAATACACAATGGTCAGTTAGTTTTTCTGGTCTGAGCATGCTGCTGTTCTTCACCGCAAGAGCCGACGCATGACATTAATAGCAGTTATCATGAAGGATTTCCAGTAGTGTCCAGATACTAGATCCATTAAGCAAGTAAACACACACACTGTACTCCTTGGCTTCCATTTTCTGGCAAATTCTGCCGACACGTACCAAGAAAAACAAATGTTAAAATGTTTTTGTTTGACTATAACCCGGATGTTTGTCATTTCGCCCGATCAGCCAAACAAGACGTGCAATAAGGCGTTGCTCAGGAGAGGGGGGGGGGGAGGGAAATGTCAAACCAACGGGCGAATACCTAGGGAACGGATGACGCGCTTGTGCATGCAGACGTTGTTACTACTCTAAAAAACTTATTAATAAGAACGGGGGGAGGCATCCGAAAACTTTTGAGCTAAAGAGGGGGCATCCCAAAAAATGGAGGGGGAAGGAGTCATGCAAGTATATGTACTGCTTTGAGGGTGATACTCAAGATTTTTGAGGGAAAATTGGCGGGGAGGGGGGGGGGATTGTCATGCAAATTTTTCAGAGATTTTTCAACAGGCTAAATAAACACTTGGAGGATAATAATATACTGAAAGATGAACAAACAGGCTTTAGGAAAGGTTTTCGCACCACAGATAATATATTCACCCTTTAAAACTCTTATAGACAAATATGCCCGATCACAAAAGAAAAAGCAGAAAAACGTACTCTTTAGTTGTTTCATTGATTTGACAGAATTTCAAGAACAAAACTGCTACATATGATGCAGAAAGTAGGAATAACCGGAAAATTCCTATCAGTTATCTCATCAATGTACTCCAGTGATAAGTCATGTTTGA
>JAOBRG010153100.1:0-18539 GCA_027574985.1 Umimayanthus nakama | reverse complement strand
ACCACAACACACCACCACCACCACCACACACCACCACCACAACACACCACCACCACCACCACACACACCACCACCACACACCACACACCACCACCACCACCACACACACCACCACCACACACCACACACACCACCACCACCACCACACACCACCACACACACACACACACACCACCACACACCACCACCACAACACACCACCACCACCACCACACACACCACACACCACCACCACACACACCACCACCACCACCACACACCACCACCACCACACACCACACACCACCACCACACACGCGAAACATTTCACCGTTGTAATCGTTGCGGTCTCATAAGCCATTGTCGACAAAGGAATGGAGTTCGCCGTGACTACTATCCAAGCGATGGTGAAGAAGAAAATATGTACAAATAAAGTATATCTTTGAAAAGTTTCTTGCTTGTTTTGCTTAGAATGCAAATTCCTGCAGTTTATTTTATTGTTTGAAGCTACTTTCTACTTGTGGTCTATTGTTCCTTAAACATAAGGCTCAACCAACTACAAAGTAAGAGCTTGCATATCGATAAGTTAATGCATTGATTGAACAATTCCGGTATTTTCTTTATAGTCCGCATAAACAATAGGAATGGAAAGAACAAAATCTAAAAGTCTGGTGTTAGAGATTGCAACAGAATTTTTTCTGTACAGTTTGGGTAGTTACAAACTTAAAAAACCGCCAGAAAACAACAGAAAGAAGAACATGATCAGTCAAGCGTAAGAATCCCGCCAAATTCTACTCTTGGTTTTAGAAGGAATCACGCCAAAATATTACTTCGTTGCATTTGGCGCAATTTTAGAAAAACGACCGTTGGGATTGTTTTCATAACAAAAGAATAATCGGGCAAGTTTGGGCAAGCCGTCCAAGAACCCAAGACCTAAAATACGCGTGCGCCCCATGTTATTCATGAGTTTGGAAGACAAAAGAACTAATTTATGCGTGCGCCCCACTTGCGCCCCAAAAATCCGGGTAATTCAGTGCATACTATACTACTGTCAAATCTAAACGTTTCTAAGAAGTCGTACTCGTAGTCAAACTCGTACTAATAGTCAAATCTAAACATCTCTAAGAAGTACTTGCAGTCAAATTCGTTTTCGTAGTCAAATCCAAACGTCTCTAAGAAGTCGTAAACGTAGTCAAACTTGTATTCGTAGTCAAATCTAAACGTCTCTAATGACTTGTCTATTCTCTAGTGCCACTGTCGACAGCCTGTTCAAGTACCAATAGATTCTTAACATTGAAGGATCCCACCGGCTCCTTGGCTAGTGATGGTTATCCAAACAAATACAGCAACGACGCTGACTGTTCCTTTAGAATCAAGACTTCAAGTAGTACCCACGCAATTGAGCTCACCTTCGAATCGTTTGACCTCGAACCAAGCGATGGATGTGCGTCAGATTATGTTGAAGTGTTTGACTCCATTAATGCACTGGGCGAGTCCGAGGGCAAATTCTGTGGTAGCACCATCCCAGACCCTGTGACGTCATCTGGTCAGTATATGGTGGTGCGGTTTGTGTCCAATGGCAGCGGACGTTACCCAGGCTTCAAGGCTTCCTACACAACCAAATGTAAGTTCCATTTGGCGTGCTGCCACTGTTAGGGACTTTAAGATGCGAGTTCGGCTACGGCTGGGAGGAAGGTACAAAACAAGAGGTTTAATTAAGGAGGGTGTTTCACTGCACGTGAACATGCACCAAACTGACCAGCTTGCCACCGTCGAGCGTGAAATTACTACGAAAAAAAGTTTAAGGGTTTTCTGGAGTACGTAAACAACGATACACAAACTGTCCCGTTATTTTTCTGTTTTACTACCAAGGTCTGCAGTACGGTCGATTCGAATTCCTTCATACAAGAAGCAATGGGTAGGAATGGGGGGCTAATGAAAGAAAGAGAAAACCAGAAAGTTCGTTTTCAGTAGATGTTGTCTGAGCCGTATTAAAGTCCCTATTCTCAACCGCAGTGACATTGTCTCTCCTTTAAACTAGGGTTATATAACACTGTGATTTTTTATATTATTTTTGAAATCGTGCTATTTAGGGCACAGTCATTCAGTTTTGTTTTTAAATGTTGTTTTTTAATTTGGATCTCTTCTCGTTTTGTAAAGTGGACAGTTTACAATAGTCCATTTTAGCAGAGTATCTTGACACTCCGATTTCGGCTGAGTAGCCCCGACTTTGCTTGAGAGCCCCAGTTCACCGAACGAGAGATGAATATATCCCGATTTTAAAGATTTTCAAAACAAAAATCCGACATTATAGAATTTTGACATTCAAGAACCCCGGTTTTGAATCTTTCTCATGGCAAGAAGGGATATTTTTGTCAAATTCAAACCGCTCGACAAATGAGATGGAGCACAGTTGTTTAGCTCGGCTTATACGCAGTTTTATCAAAGTCACTCATTGAACAAAGCTGTCGTTTGCTTTAAGCATTATTAGCTAACTTTACTCGGTTGATAGGTTTGTTGGTGCTTAATTATGAAAATCAACTGCATGCTAACGGTTTTTCAAAACTGAGAGAATCAAATTGTGATTAACTTTCGGACTATTTTTACATTAATAGTTGACTGAAGCCCCCCTATAGGCTCTCGGCTTCGGCACTCGCCATTACAACATTTACCCCGCTTTAAGAAGGCTGGAGGTTGGACACTCGTGAATGGTTAGCCGAGTGCTGTCATTGTCGCCAATGTTATTATTGATCTGACAGTACTGTACTCTTTACTGTTGTACTCTCACAGGAAAACGATAACCCTCACATACTCTTCTTTTTCAGTGTCGACCAAGTACACCGTCATCATCGCTGTGTGCAGTGTGATGGGCGCCATAATGCTGATATCAGGCTGCTCCTGGTGCTGCAAAGTGTTCTGTTGCAGTGGCGAAAACCAGCTGGGCGGGGACGATTTCGCTGCCGTTCCCATGACCGACACGAAACAAAATTGCTAGGCACAATAAAGCTTTCTTGATGGTTTTCTTAGGTTATTACTGAATGTAAAACTCCATGCAATGGTGCAATCGATTTTTTTCTGTCAAGCATTTCCTACAACTTGAGAAGTGTCTCCAGTTAGGATCGCCCCCCCCCCCCCAAACCGACCCTACAGCGAACCTTCTCAACCTCGTGAGCACTTTTGACACGTAGGTCGTTTTTCTTTCCAACATTGCTGTTTGGAATTTCGTCATGATGTAATTCATTGTTCGAAGAAGCACTTAATGCCGCAATCTAGCAGCCTCAAGGAGAGAAAGGAACATTTATTGGCTAAATTGCCCAAGGAACAGGATTCATACGGTCAGGAAAAGTCACGAAAAGTCATGGACTTTGAAAATGCGTCTTCAAGGACTGGAAAAGTCATGGAGTTTCAATTTTTGTTCCAAACGTTTCAGGTTTGAAAACTTGAAGCACAGTTGAGCCACAAACTCTTGCTACCTAAGAACAGCTGCAGTGTAAGTCTTAAAACAGATTTAGAAACACTAATTACACTAAATTACAAGAAACTCTTCCAATCATTTTCAAGATACACTTGGTTACCACGGGTAATAAAGTTTTTATCCCTTAGTCTCATCTGCCCTTTTTGAATTATTTTAATGTTTGTCGTAAGCTTAGCCGTATAGCTGCTTCAATAACTTCAATAAAACACTTATAGTGTAAACTAAAGTGTAAAAAAATGTATTGTTGTTACTTGTTTACTTAGTCTACTTATAGGCTAGAAATGCACGTTGACGATTGGGCTTGCAGTTGACCCGATACGTGAAAAGATTCGAGTTATCGGGTATAAGATAGCAAGAAAGTGGCTTTAAGGGAGACTGGTGACGAGTTTGGTTCAATTTATAGTGGGAGGACATATCGAGAGTTCGAATTATCGAAAGACAACTACAAATGTGTTTGAGTTACTGTCAAAGTTCGAGTTGAAAGGGGTAGGAGGAGGGAGACGATTGCAAACGCAACCAAACGACTATAAAACCTGCAAACCTGTGCGCTCAGTGTTGAAAGAAAGTCGCGAAGATATAGATGTGGTGCGGTTTCAATTGAAAACAAAAGCTGTAAAAAATAGGAATTAGGTTATACCTTTGGGGAACAGGAGTCCGCTGAGACGGAAAAGGAATACTTGAAAAATTGGTTTTATGTTTTAATTTGATATACAAGTGGCTTTCAGAGTTCTTCTAAAAAGTCCATTACTTTGCATAGCAAGGGACTCAAACGTGTCAGAGAGAGAGTACAAACCAGGGAACAAGATGGCCGCGAACTTGAAGATGTTCTCGAATTGGCAAGGGTTTGATGAAAAAGCACTTGATTAAAAAGATTTTATGCTTACGTGTTTTTATTGCACGATTACGATGAAATTGTGCCCTTTTTTCTTCGAAATAACTCTAGGGTAAAACTGTCATGGTTTACATGGAATGTAAACAAGATTGAAAGTAATCTCCCCCTGGCCTTGGAGGAAGCAACTGCGTGCAATTATAATCGTAGGACGTCTGGGTTCGAGGCAGTTAGTAAATAGATGTAAAATAATAATTAAGATGTAAAATCGCCCGATCAGCAAGCTTGGTGCAAACAATTTAGAATTTTCCTCGATAATACTACGTAAACAATATGTTAAACGCTTCAATTTTATGTCTATACAGAAGTCGATACAGCGACTGTTTTGTCAGAAACGTCTGACGCTTTCGCAATGGAGTCAACATTTGATTTGTTGTTAGTTCGTTTTTATATACTCCTAACGCTGAACCAGACTACTACGGACTCGAGGGGAAATATAAATAAAAACGGCAGATTTGAGGGATTTTATGGAGCACAAAGAAGCGATCAAAGACAATATGAAAAAAGGTGATGGTAGGGAAATAATTTTATTTATATAAAGTACAATGTCTCCCTCAGCTAATGAAATAATAAGTATATTCAAGTTTCAAAATTATCTTGGCTATTTACAATTATTTAATATACTGTACAAAATATTCACTAGTGTGACAACAACCACTACAAGTTTCTGGGAAACCACCCACTCACCCCTCCCATAGACCTAAAGATAAGCCAAACCCCAACCTTGACTCTAACTTTGACATAAGGGAGGGTTGGGTGGGACATTTCCCAGATACTACCCTTTCACCCTTCCCATAGACCTAAAGATAAGCATAACCCCAACCCTGACTCTCCTAAGGGATGGGTTGGTGGGATATTTCCCTGAAACCACCAACCCACCCCTCCCATAAACCTAGATAAGCCTTACCCCATTAGGTTGACGTTAACCCCGACCTAAGGGAGAGGTGGGTAAGACATTTACCAGAAACCACACCCACCCACCACTCCCATACTCCGGACCTAAAGATAAGCCTTACCCCAGCCTTGACTCTAACCCTGACCCTTAGTATACTGGTTGTTTGTACATACTAAACAACGTGAGATGTTTTATGGCATAAGCAAGCAACAAAAATTCAAAAATCAATATCTCGCGAAAAATTGTCCACAGACGAGAGGAAAAAGGTACAGGAACTGCCTCATAACGAAGCTTGCCTCTTCGGCAACTTTGACGGTTCAGCGGTAAAAGCATTTTGAATGTTGTTCCTAAGGTCTGGTTAATTGTTTATTTGACCTTACTTGAGTGTTATTCCGCGCAAAATAATTTTTCTTGCATGAAAGTTTTGCCGAATGCATTACGTTTTCCAAAAGCCACAGTCACGCAGTATTTTCAGTAAAAGATAAAGAGCACGTAGTCTGCCTACAAACAAAACTGGTGGACCTCTGCCGGTTTTGTTTGACTTGAAGGTACGCCATCTTGTTATCTTTTAGTGCATGAGATGGCGCGGTGTTTTCGATTTCAACACGCGAGTTTAGACGAAATCGTACCGCGCGACTGGTCGAGGAACATTCTCCTGCATTTTGGTTGTTGACTGTTTCTCCACTCTTACAGCAAAGAAGTTTCAAGAAGTATTCCTTAAATAACGGCATCTTGAGAGCATAGATGAAGGGATTGACACTCGAGTTTCCGATCACCAGAATGAAGTGCAGGTCCCGCAGCCAATGAATAAGCTCACAGCTACATACGCTACAAAATCTCATGAGGTATATCATGACAAGTGAAGGGGCGTAACCTATTAGGAATAGCAAAAGGAGAATTAGGAGCGTTTGAATAAGTTTCTTCTCTCGTGTTATTGTCGCCCTTCTTGCAATGTTTCGTTGCTGATCGGCGGTTAGCTCCATTAGCTGTCTCTTCACTTTCTGCACGGTGCGAATGGAGGTGAAAACGAAGGTGAAAAGGGTGAAGATGACTGCGGTGTGCGCAAACACAAATGCGTAGCTTACAAACCCAACCTTGAAAAAGATAGCGCTGCAGCAAGCTGTATTCACCCAGATCAGACACGACGTCAGAACGGCCTTAGAAGCATTAGCACTGGATCTGTACCAGAATGGAGCTGATATGGCGAGATAACGCTCTGTTGTAAGGAAACTGAGACTGAGTACGGAGGCAGTGCACGAAAGAAAATATGAATACTGGACAATGGGAAGCGTTGGAATATCTAGTTTCAGTCCCTCTCGTGCGGCAGTGTAGACAGTCACAGGCTCGACCAAGCCTCCGACGATCAAATCCGCCAGAGAGAGGTTGGCCACCAGAATAATAAACGGTGACCTGAACTTTTTCTTCTTGTTTATGATCACAGTGACAACAACTAGAGCATTACCGCTGACCGTTGGAACACACAGCATTGCACACATCGCCATGGTGAAGAATGACAACCCGGTTGGGGCCCAGACCCCGTCACAGTCGGCCATCACAGCACATGTTTGGTTTTGCATATTTCAAGATTTTCCTGTTCTTTTGGCAGGGAGTGTTTTTCAATTACCTAAAGCAACAACAGATACATTTTATTTTGAGTGGTCGGCAAAGGCAGCCGTTTTAGAAGGATTTATCTGGAGCACAGTAAAAACCCTCTCTAGAAAAAAAAGTGAGCTAAGAACGCTCAGGCTAATATTTGGTCAATTAACTACCACATACATAACAACATGTAGAAGTTCAACCTGTTAGTTGAGAAAATGTCCTTATTTTAGTATGGGTGCCAGTTAGAATTTGCTTAAATGACTTTTGCCGAGTTTCGCACTATCCGTCTATAATGTCTAAAGCACCAAGACTGCTACCCCAAACCCTGTGTTTAAAATATATCATCCATTGTAGTCTATGAGTTATTAAATTTCCAGAAACAATTTGAAGAACACCTCGAGAACTACTTGCATAAACAAAGAAAAGTGTTCTGTCTATTTTGTGATGTATAACGAGAACTGAAAGATCTCTAGCTAAAGAGCAACTTGCAGGAAATGGATTTTTAAAATGTTAATTTGTTAAGACTTCCGTAGTCGATTTTCGAACCTTCATTCTGGAAGCAGGGGTAATAAAGATACACTATCGTATCTTTTGTGAAAGACTTGAAAAAGCTGTGCTTGTAGAACTTGAACAGTAAACGGACCAGTAAAAATAAATCCGACACACAAATACTAAAAAACAGCAGCTACAAGATAAACGTGTCAAAAGTACCACCAAACACGCTTTTTAAAGCAACACCTGAATGGAGACATCCTTAAAAAAACGTTTGACAGCCTCGGCAAAAACATAAAGACGTTTTCATCTCCAACAATGATAGTGTATTCTTAAAAGCAAAGAGTAACTTTATATTAGAATTGTGTTGGATGCGAGTCATGTCTTTCAAGGTGCTCAGTACAGCCTACAGGCATTATGTTGGTTAGGGGAAACGAAACCGAATTACTCTAAGTAACAAAACGCAGTTTTTTCGCAACTCACAGAAATAAAACGGCAAACAGCAACTCGTCGGTTTTATCTCTGCAATGACGTATTGCGGCGAAGCGAAAACCAAAATGGTAAAGTGACCTACTTTCGGAACGTTGCTAGCATATTATTACAGTGTACATCATGCATGTTTGCTGCATGCAATACGCAGCCCTCTGTTACTGGCGTTTGGCACATTACATAGCAAGTTCCAACTCGGCATGTTTTACAAAGATTAAAACTATCGTTTGTCAAAGGATTGTTTTAAAAAAGAAACAAATAAACTAAGAGCAACTTCAAAGTTATTTTTATAAAGAAAACAACCCACATACCAAACAAGTCTTTCACGGAAGTTCAGTTGCAAGGCTTTCGTGCCAGACCCTTTATCTGTTCGTGTACAGTTCCAGGATACAACTAAGGAAAACGTGTTTTACAGTCGTTTTTACTGATACAAACATGCTGATTAGTAAATTATTAGCAAGAAACTAACTCTGAATGATAGGCATCTGCAAGATACTAATCAAAATGATTTCTGACGATGCGGAAATTGGCGTGATTTTGGGGGAAAATCTACATGTACTTTACTGATATTAAACTTGGAGATTCTATTGTTATTTTGAAAAAACTTCTATTAGGTTACAATTTCTTGAGCTGTCTGTGCGTTTACAGTGAACTTTAGTCTTTTCTTGAGTTGTGGATTTGTGCTTGTTGGTACTTAAAATTTGAGTATCACTATATAGAGCGTGAAACTGTTGAAACAAATACATAGCTTGCCATTTGGAATAGTTTACTGAGGGTGTTTAAACGGCTTTGCAGAAATAAAACTTTTAATTATTTACAAGCTCAACTTTGCTGTTCAAACTAGCCAAATTGGGCTCGAAAATTGAATAAATTGATTCTAACTTTTAAAACTTTTAAAATTAGACGCACATGGAAATGAACAGTGGTTTGCCCCGAGCTCGGTCTGAAGAACTCCGGCCAAATCGAAAATACCAATATAGGCAGTAAGTTGAAAATAAGTGTACAAGCCAACAAAAACACAATCTGTTTTGTATAAGAAGAAAATGTTTCAAAATTACTAAGTAAAACCGTTGTGAAGATCTAGTGAAAACTGTATGTTATTGTGGGTTATTTTTTATTCAAAGTTTTAGTCAAAATTGTTTCTGCCGTTTTTTAATTTCAAAAATGAATTTCCGCTTGCTGTAATTTACGTGACTAATTGAAGTAGTTATCACGAAAGCAGTAAGCTACACGCTTTTTTTTCTTTTATAAGGACAGACAAACTTTATAAGAACATCCAGGCTGAGATTTGCCCAAAAATTAAGAACAGGCTAAGAACAATCACCAGGCTGAAATTTTGATCAAAAAAAATTAAGAAATTTATTTTAAAATCATTGTACACAGTTTGAGATGTACATGAAAACAAAACCTGTCAAAATTTAGCTTGGTTATCGCCTTTGGGTGCTGGAAGACCTGGAAGAGTGATAAGCAAGCTCGTCACGTTCGCGAATGCTCTATTGACGGTTTCAAACACATATTTCTTAGTGCCATTTTACAAGAATTGTTCAAGGCAACTAGTTCACTGTTTAAAAATATTGAGGAAATAAGAACAATTTGAGGCTAAAATCGCCAAAAAATTGAGAACAGCCCAGGCTGAGCTGAAAATTACTGGTTCTTATAAGAAAAAAAACCGCATGTATTTGATTAATTTCACTAATTCGCAACAAAAGAATAGAATTTCATCGCTACCAATTTGTCTCAGGGTCACTGTAAAGAACTCGTCAACAACAAGTGGTAAGGTACAGGTGATGTATATTGCATACGAAGTTTACGAACATGCTCGTCCATTTGGATAATTCTTTCCTAAACTGACTATACATATCATCAGTTATGCCCCAACCCTGAGATAATTCCAGTAACATAATTTGTTACAAAACACTGCTTACAGAAGAAATGATAAGCAATTTATAACAACACTTTAAAGGTGCTGCATATGAATGTCAATAAGTGATTTGAGAACTGTTTCGAAAACAGGAAACACTCATAGTTCGGTATTGCTTTGATCTGATTTTGCGCGCATCAGTAATAAAACTCGCTATATCTCAGATCAGATATCTTATAATTATTTCCAGCGCTTTGAAATAAGCTACATATCGTAAAAGTGTTGCCGGAGGAAAGCGCTGTAAACGCTGCCGAAACGTAACGTTGAGTCCCATTCAAAAAACTTTTAAAAAATGTTTAAAAAAAGGCTGTTCTTAAATTAATGTAAAAAAGAAGAGTAGTTTTGTTTTTAATGCTATTATAAATAACTCTCTTTTTATTATAGTTTTTAGCAGCAGCATTTCTATATCTGAATATTAATGTAAATAGTTTGTTTTCTAAGGCCGGAGTGTTTCCAAAGACCCACTTGAAACAGTTGACACTATTTACCACCAGTGCCTAATTTACGATGAGTAGAAAATAACTTTTTGGGGGAGGGCGTATATTTATCTAAAACCCACCAGAAACCGTAGGGCTTAATTATTATAGGAATTGGGCTTCCTTAGGAAAATGGATTGAAATCTAGATCAAGTAAGTGAACTGTGAACTGAATGGCAGAACTCTACAAACATGCTCTACGAGTAGAAAAACGAAAACGTTTTGGTACATTATATACTGAAAAGAAAAAAAGGTTGCATAATAGTTCTACATTTGGAATTTAAGGCAAAAAGACAACTAATTCTTCGTGTATCTTTTTGATCCAACATACGGCAATCTAACGTGGTCTTTTTGTTTTCCTTCAGATAACCTAACAACCCATCGACAGTAACATAATAGAACAATATCGAATGCGGTCGCTAGATGGATACTTCATTTATTGAGTTTTAAAAACCTTTTCATCTGTGACCTGTGTAGCCAAATTGTGTTAAAACTTTTCAAAGCTAACATGGTTAAAACAAAAATTCGAAAACTGTGAAAACATGGCCATAAAACTAAAAATGTTTACAACGAGTTCCTAAAACGATCAGTTTTCGCCTTTGGGAGAGCGAACTTCCGCCGTCGCCTTAGGTTGCATTGGCAACTGCAGGTGGTCCAGTGTTCCCTGTGGAAAAGTTGAGGTAGGCAACTGGAAATGTACGTCAGCCCTCTTTTTGCAATAACTGAAAAAAAAACACTTTGGAGAAGTTGTTCGATTCATGGAAAGCTTTACAATTCTAGTAAAAAGTACTCTTGTTTCGTGTGTTATTTTATAATTACATTCTCGAAAAACATTAACTTCATTTAAAACTACTCTGTATTTTCGAGTGGAAAAAATAAAGTTCATGCATGTATGTATGTATGTTATTGTTTCACGTATCTGTGGCACATGGGCTATGGGTGCTTTATTTAGAGGGAATAGTTTAGTGCACAATTGATTAGATTTGTAAAAACAAGATCGTTCAAATCTAAAGCTGCATGTTTTAAAGTTATGCTTGTTCTCTATAAACAAGAACTGAAGATCTTGGTCTTTAAAACAAAGTACAATCTGAGATTGTCGCGACGCACTTGCTGCTTCCCACACGAGGAAGCCCTCATTTGTCTGACATAGAAAGCGGCTTCGGATAAGTGAGAATGTCAATCGTTTTCTTGCTCAAGCGGATATGTCTACGTTTATCTGTGTAACTGGCTGATAAATTAAAGCATGATATGCTTTTGTTTTTAAGCAAACCGCACAAAACTTATCAGTGACTCAGTTCTGCTTTTATTTAACTTAGTTTTTTTCTAAAATTTGTATAAAAGGCATGTTTCGTGTCAGAATTGTAAATTTAGTTTGGTGTAGCTGTGACAAATTCCGGCTATGTCACCAAAATAAAAGACAAGTAACTAAGACTGAATCAGCAAACTCGTCTGAACCTAACGACGAATTTCTCAAAATGCCTTATAGTGGCGAGTCCACCAAGCTTCTGTTTTAAGATGGCTACCCTCCTGTTTTCGTTTTGCGTTTACTCAGTTGCGAGTAAAAAAATGGAGAAAAGGGTTTTGGTTTAAGAGTTTTATAAAAAAAAGGGAGCTTGTTTAAAAAATAAACTAGAATTGGAATGCGCAGTCTTTTTTGAGGGTTGCATTCTGATTGCACCTCCTTCGTCTTTCGTTTGCTCTGAGGAAGCAAAAGCGCTTGGAGCGTCAACTTTGACATCTAAACTTTCTGCGAAAAAATTAAACAGTATCATATCAGTCCGTGTTAGTCAAACCACGCGTTTAGCTTGCTCGCCAACGCAGATAAATCAGTTTTTAAAATAGGTTACTCTTCCGTATTCATATTAAGACTTGTCGTCAACAAAGCACACACTTATAGTCCCGTATGTTTACGACACATCTACCAAGAATGGTTCGGTTTATCTTTCTGCCGTCAGCAGTAAAGGAAACTAGTTCCATTGGCACTAATAAAAACCACATTAAAAATCGTTATTTAAAATAAATTCTAAAAGATATTAACCACCCATTTCCAACAGCCCCCCAGCATCTTCCCTTTAGTATTTCTTTCCTTTTTTGTCATGCAAATATGTTTTAAAGCCTTATCTGCGCGAACACATCTACTGTCACAAATTTTTCTGGGGCCATTCTCATTTCTTTGTGTAACTAACAAAAATTGCCGATATTTTATGCGACGAATGCTTGCATTTGGTGAGAAACTGTTGTGTCAGTTTTAAGCTGCGGTGAAAATTGTCGCGTGAAAAGTTTGTGCAGAAAATTTGCTTTGCTTCAGAAGAAGGCAGTAGTGATTTCCAGGCGTCTTCACTCCCAGTCGGAATGGCGTTGTAAAGACACGCGTTTTTGGATTGAACGAGCAACCGGTTGAGCACTTTTGGGGGAGGGGGGTTGGGTGGGGAAAGGGGGTAACAACGCGAAAATTGGTCACAGTTTAGAAAACGGTCACCGAAAATGTGTTTGCGTTGATGGGGCATAAATGTTCTCATTTGTACATACAAAAGGAACAGTATCAACTATCAAGAGCGTAGCGGCAACGTGGCCTACGGGGGTTGGGGCTGAGATTAGGGTGCTAAATACGACTCTCTCCAAATCCCATACTAACACGTTTGGAGGATCAACACAAAGGGAACGTTTGCAATTGACCTCAATTAAAAAGTACTTCGGTCACACTACTCAGGGGTGGAGCTGAAATAGGGGAGCTAAGTATTGTTTACTATTACTCCAAATCCAATTCTAACATAAGCAAAAGGAAAACATCCCACTATCATTAGGTTTTCGCCTCGCGTCTTGGTTGGTTTTGTCAGTCATTTAATTTTTTTCTGCCGCAAAAAAACATGTATCAGGTATTGCAAATTCGGAATTTTTTCGATCGGACAGTGCTCTCGCTCCCTCTTAAATTTTAATCATTTTTTGTCACCAATGACCTTCAAGTCCTGCTTAAGATACACGTACTGTAAATTCTCTATTAAGCCGCCAGCCTCTCGGTAATACCATATTTCCTCGAATAAACGCTGCGGCTTTTTTTAAACTTTTATCCACTCTTCGTCAGTCGGCTGGCCCGGGAAAACCTGATTGGTCCCTCGTACCATCCTCCAGACGCTACCCCTCCGTCCCCCTTATAATAGTCTTCCAGTCCAAAAGATTTACAAAAAATAAACTTCCTTATAGATCTAATAGCAAAACTACAACAGCTGTTGCAAAAACAACGGAGTTTATAGAAAATATTTTTTAAGGTCCTTAATAAGGTCGGACAACAAAGTAAAGGAGACACGAAAACTATGTTTAAGCAGTTGTTTTATTATTTTAAATAAAATTGCATAATCCAATATATAATGCATCCTTTTCAAAGTTTTTTCGACATGCCTGCAGCGACAATGTGTGTTGATCAAGTCTTCCATGTACATAGTCCTTCAAATCAATGTTTTACATGGTATTTCCATTTACTAAGCCTTCATATCAGTGTTAACAGGACTTCTGAACTGTTTTAACTTAAAACGCCCTGCACCAAGACTTTTAACAAACGTTAATCTTTTAACTATTAAACTGAAAAACTCCTTTCCAGAAAGAAACATTTCACTCCTGGTGATTATAATTTTTTATATATCAAGATGTATAATACCAATACCATACTTAACATTTGTTGTAAAAAACATGTTACTAATTCAAATATTTAATTATACAAACGGAAGCATTGCATGTGCTACTGCTATTCTAAAAAACAATGCACAGCTAGGTTTTTCTTATATCTTATTCCAAAAGTATTATTTTATGCAACTTAAGCATACCATAGAAAGAGCCAAAAGAATGCTTTATTTATAAAATCAGTCTGACATATCTGCGTATTTCAAGCTTTTTTAACAGAGAAAACTAATTTCAGTGATTGGCAGCAAAATCATACTTGGGCCGGCTCCTCTCGGCTTGAACATGGTCGGCTAATGGGGGTGAGTATAGGACAGGTGCGGCAAGCTGTATCCGAGTTCTTCCCCATTTCGCCTTTTCATAGTTAACACTTCCTTTGGCAGTCTAAGCACATTACACTGAAACCACGCTCTCGGCTTGGGCATGGCCGGTTGTAGTTGCCATTGTCGGGTCGCTGACTCCTCGGCGGTATCCAGGGTCTCTGCTGTCGCCAATGAACCGCTCTCGTTATTCCCGCCAAACACGTAGATTTTCCCGCCAATACGAGTAACACCTGCGGCCGCTCGCGGAACGTTCATACTCGGGAGAAAAGACCAGCTGAATGTGTCCGGGTCATAGACTTCACAGTAGCGCATTGGTTCGGTGCCCTCCCCCTGATATCCGCCAATCACAAATATCTTCCTATTCACCACTACAGCACTGGCATGCATTCGCGCGTTGTGCATTGGAACTTCCTTCCGCCAAACGTCCGCCCCTGGGTCATAACTCTCAACGCTGTTCAGTGTTCCCCTCTCGTTGTTTGAGCCGCCGAGGACATAAATATAGCCGTCCAGAATGGCCGTCGCGGCGGCTTTGCGCGGCGTAAAGAAAGGCTTCCTGTAAATCCAGGTGTCGCTGGCTGGGTTGTAACACATGGTGTTTTTCGTCGACCTAAAACCGTCGCTGCCCCCCAACACGTAAATTTCACCGTCCGCAACTGCGGTGCAAGCCGACGAACACCGACTGGGCATGTCGGCAATCCGCGTCCAAGAGTTTGTTCTCGGATCGTATCGCTCTGCGGTTTGATTCTCGCGATATCCACCGATGCAGTAAAGAAAGTTCTCGAACACAACAGAGGTATGTTCGTCTCTCTGGAACACCATATCCGAAAGGCCATACCACATGTTGTGTTCTGGGACATAGCATTCAGTGTCCTTTGTCCGTTCCGTTAGGGCTGTTCCACCGGTGATAACAATCGCGTTCACTTCTTTCTCCAACCATTTTCTCACTTTCCACTGGCCGCTTAATAACTGCTCCCTTTGGTAATCGGGAAAAGCAAAAGACTTCATAGCCTCGAACAACATCTTGTTACATGAAGCACTCTCCATAACTAGCTTTTCAGTCTCAACATAGTCCCGCAAGTAGTATTTAGACATTGAAAACAGTCGCACTTCAGAGAATAACCCTTCGAAATGTTTTTTTCGATTCTCTAAATCAACGTTAACCCACTCCAACACAGCTTCGTAAACTTGCTCTTCTCTGTACACGAAGATGTCGTCGCTTGAAATAATTCTTTTCACTGCTGTTACATCAAGCATCCCAAACTCTTCTGACGTAAAAGCGGCTAAAAAGTGGTCGCAGACGTAATTTTTTGCTGCAGTTTCTAAGCTCTTGCAGCAATATTTTTCGGCAAACGCGTATACCGAGAAACAATTTGTTGCATCAAGAACGGCTTGGAGAAATTTCTCTCCGACTTCTTTCAAGCTTGGTATTAACAAATAATCCGCCGCTGTTATCAAGTCTCTTGCATTTTCGTGGTTCACGGAAACCTCTCCGGTGTAAATATACTGCAAGACGTCGGCGAATGTACTACTCTCTAGTTGATTCAACGCTACTTCGAAGTCAGTTTTTTCTCTCATCTCGTTTGTAAATAGGCCACGAAAAAAGGAACTTCCAGAAGCGAGGATCGAACGATGAGCTGAAAACTTGGACTCTTGTACTTTCAGAACAACATCACAAAGAATATTTTGCTCTCTCAACTCGTTGGCGTTTCTCATAAATTTTTCTTTGTACATATCCTGGGGAAGAACCTGTTTTGAAGCGCTTTCTGTAGCCATGCTGGAGTAGTTTGAGCGTTTCTATGTTTCAGCCTCCATGCAAGTCAGAAGTGAAACAACGGGCACAGTGTTTGTTTGTAAGAGCAGCTGGTTTTTTTTTTGTTCAAAGCCTGGTCGAGAACAATACTCGACATCAATTCATTGTTCTTCGGTTAGAAACAAAGAAAATGGGTTTGACACCTTTTTTAAAAAACCTGTTACCATAGCACGCGTACCTTGCTTGCGTATTTTGTTCAAAGTTGGTTTGAAAATTTTTTGTATTTCGCTCCATCTATTTTTTATTTAAAAGCAAAGCAAAGCAAAATTAGTACGAATAGTTATTACTGGATTCTGTTGTATTGTTTTTCGCTAACGGTATCAGTTAGAAATAAAGAAAATAGGTTTCACACCTTTATACTCGCCTGTTACCATGGCGCGGGTACTTTACTTTGCTTGCATATTTTGTTCAGTTTAATAGTTTTTGCTCACTCTATTTTCAATTTCCAAGTTTTACCTTAGAAGCAACACCATTGCAAAGCCAGTCGGAATGTTTATAACTGTCTTTTCCTATTCTCTACTTTCATGTACTTTGCTTGTATATTTTTAAACATTTTGTTATTCACTCCATCTGTTTCCAATTTCCAAATTTTGCCTTAGAAACAACACTAAGTTAGTTGGAATGTTTATAACTGTCTTTTTCCCATGTTTATTTTTCATGTATTTTGAACGTTTTTGCGTCAGTTCACTCCATTTATTTCCGACTACCGAAGCCTTATAGCTAAGAACCAAAGCAATTTAGTCGCATTAGTTAATTAGCTGCTTTTTTCTTCAGGATTCGTTAAGGGGTCGTCGGAAAATCTATTTTTTCACGCTTAACGTCAATTTGACCCCCTCCCCACTCCCTTAACGTAAATCCTATATTTTCCTTTTAAACACAGTATACTTAGAACGACTAGTAACTTAACAACTGACGATTGTCTTCAGTGTCTGTCTCTTAAAATGGCTTTTTGAACAGTGGAACTGCTCATCTAAATGCATCGACAAAGTTCACGTTAAACACGAAATATTATCATTACATACCATCGGTCGATGTACACACCATTTGCACCCACTATCTTCAATCGAAAACGCGACTAATTTTGCCTTTTTACCGTTGTTACCACGTATGTTACAAAATATTATATTTGCACTTGTAAAAGTCAACTAAAATGATAGTGATAGTAAGTTTATCTTGGCAACAGCTGCATTTGCGTCTCTTGCTTAAACTTCAGCTACTGATTTTCCTTACCAACTCATCCGTTTTTGTTCTCAATTTTTTTGACGTCAATCCAAAACCATGAGATCCCGCCTCCCCCCTCAATTTAACCTTAAACGTTATCAGATCGATTTTCCGACGGCCCCCAAGAAATTAACTGTTTTGGAACTGACAAGAAAATACATCAGTTAGTGATTGACAATTAACGGGTCACGCCAGCACGTTTGAACATGCAAAGGCTACTTCTTTTCAAGCGAGTCTGTCACACAATACGCTGTAGCTGATCCACGTGTCCCTTTGTCACACAACAACAATAGTTACAAGAAGCACACGTTGGCGTTTAGCAACGCGTTATCCTTGCTTCTTTGCTCTTATTAATATTTAAAACTTAAATATGTTACTTGCTTTATTTTGTTCTTACTGTTGAAAAAGCAGCTGATCAGTTATGGTGACACGTGTCCAGTACAAACACAATTTTAAAAAGAAGTTCTTTAGGATTGAGGATAAAATATTTTCATTATTTCTTGAAATCTGTTTGTCACATGGCGTTAAAGCCAGTCCAAATACACGCTTTTTTTATAAGAACAATTTTATAAAAGTAACGAGGCTCAAAATTGCCCAAAAATTTAAAAGAATAAGCTAAGAGCAATTGAGGCTCGGCTTTAGATGCAAACTTAACTGCAAGTTTTTACTGAAAAACAAAACACCGCATCACGTCATTGCATGTGGCGTTTCATTGCAGATCTTTCTGCAGTTTTAAACACTGAGTGAACAGAAAATAAAATAAAAAATGTGCCGCACAATGCCAAAAGTATAAGTATAATTGACATGATGGAAATAAGGACAAATCTAAGAGCAATTTCAGAACAATTATAAATCCAAAAATTAAGAACAATGAGCGTCGGCCAAAATTTACTGGTTCTTATAATAATGGCGTGTGTTTAGAGTATTTTAGGCGAATTTTTTTTATACTGTTGTTTTTTTAAATACTCTTACAAACGAAAACAGTTTAAGAACAATTGAGGCTCAAATTGTGCAAAAATTTAAGAATAATGAGGCTCAACCGAATGATTCTTATAAAAAATGCGTGTACTTGCTACGGGCAGGTAAGCATGCATGTAAGACACAAGAGACAAGCTATACACTTTTTTTTTTATTAAGAACCGGTAAATTTTTGCCCAGCCTCAATGTTCTTATTTTGAGGGCCTATTTCAGCCTCAAATGTTCTTATTTTGTTCTTATTTTCAGCAGTTGCCATAAATGCTTCACCATGTAAAAATTGCTATGGGTGGCACGCGCGTTTTAAAATACAGCTGTTTTTG
>JAOBRG010152990.1:0-18540 GCA_027574985.1 Umimayanthus nakama | reverse complement strand
ACCTAGGATATACCTATTCTGATGAACCAATCAGAGCGCGCGAAAAGTGCTATCCACCTGTTTGGTTAATACTAATTTCATATAGACCTTATCACTAAATGAAAATACAATTATGAATCAGTTTTAAGCTTCGCATTAAGTCTGTACTCAAAACAGGTCATTTGGTTAAGTTAGCTTTGTATCGATTCACACAAAGCAGTGTTAAATTAAATATATACATCTACTATGTATGATTTGCTCTGAACAGAATGATTACTGTATGTTAAGAGTCCCAACGCCACAACACAGTACATCTTCTTGTTCTGCATCCATGGGGCTTTTCAAGGTAGTATACAGTGTTAAAATACCACATAGGAAGTGATCAAACAAAAAAATCTGCCTTACTATAATGACAAAAACTGTTTTAAAACTATAGGACTTGCTTCCCATCCACTCCCTCACAATTTATTATTCACTTCACCTCAGCAACAGGCAGTCAGCACCGCATGTTGAGTTTCTTTGGAGTTTGCACTTTATATGTGATCAAACTGACATAGGGAGCTCTTACCTCTTGCAAGTGTCCAGTAAACAAATTGATAAAACTTTAAATTTACCTTGTGTTCTGCTCTTGTTTTGCTAGCAATTTCTTCCAGGCTTGGTCGATTGACAGGACGGCAGTCTGGTTACTGTGGGTCTGGATACGAGAGTTGTCTGCGCATTCTGGTTTTTGTGGGGTCTGGGTATAACAAACTGACAGTTTCCAAACGGATCCTGAATGGTTCTCGATGAACTCCGATAACACCCAGATCCACAAAGTAACCAGACCATGCGGCTTGTCAATTGATCGAGTCTGGAAGAAATTGCTTGTAAAATAAGAGCAGAACACAAGGTAAATTTAAAGTTTTATCAATTTATATATTAGACACATGCAAGATGTAGTAGCTCCCTGTGCACAGGCTGCAAAGTTTTGTACTTGTTGTAGTTTGCTTAGTCTTTGTTTGCTGGTACTGGTCAAGATACAGCCTTAAGTAATGTGGTTGTATTTAATTTAATTCAATTTATTTTTCTCATTTGAGATGAATCTATACAAGTACACTCCTCTGGCCTGTGTATATAGTAAGTTCTAATCTAGGCAGGACAGAGGATTACAATAACTAAGAAAACACATGGCAACTTAACCTGTGATTCATCATTGTTTGCAGATGACGAACTTTCTATGTTTCAAGAGATAGCGGATGAATCAGTTACATCCAGTGTCTTGTCAAGGCTACCAAAAGGAGCCACTAAGCAAAAGGGATCTGCAAAAGGTCGGAGGAAACTCAAATAGTTTTATTGCCAGCTGTTAAACTGACAAGCAGCTTACAGGTGTATATCTTTTTTGCAAGACAGCACAGAAAAGATTTCTGTTGTGTGAAGCTTTCCTTGGTTGTTATTTTATATTGAAAAAGGGCCTTCATATATCAAGTGGCTTTAAAACCTCATTACTTTGCACTTCAAATTCTCCATGAAGCAATTCTTATGTGCAAGTCAATTCCAGCTCCGAGCCTCCCCCCCTAGGTAAACCCCAGGAATTTGAAGTGTGATGAGTCCTGAGGGCCAGGCATTTGACAGTTAATAGTTTTCCGGCCACCCAGGCCTTTTTGCAAACAACAAAAACTTGTTTCAGAAAGGTACTGTGGTCAATTCCAATGGTGCTCAGCTTCAAGGGTTTTAAACAGTCAGACACTGTCATTTTGGAGTAGGTGAAGAGCATTTATTTTATTACTGATGTGTGACTGCGTGTTTGGGTTTGTATTTTTCCTTTAATTGTTTGCTATGTAGTTTGTTGCATGTGCATTTTTTTATTTTGTTGTTTGCACATGTTACAACGGTTATTTTCCTTATCTACATGTATACTAATGTTTGTTCAGTAACTGTGCTCACATGGTGGGTGGCTCCTCCTAAAATGGTCTACAATTGGTATAGGATTTAGTGGAGTCAAAGCCAATTAAATAAAAGGCAGTTTGAATACAACAGTTAGGGACCTGTAATTTTTTTGTTTAACTTGGTTATTAACTATGTAAATGTTATGTGTATATAGTATTTAGTTATAACTTAAACTTTATTGAACCTTAAAAATTCTATATAATTTCTTTTATGACAAGCGCCTTTAAATGTCCAAGTCTAAATCTTTACTCCATTTAAATGCTTGTTTTGATGTCTTCTCTCTGGTTAGCTCCAACCAATGACGATTTGGTGTCAGTCATGGCAGTGCGCTTTGCTCAGGCAGAACAACAAGTGAAAAACAGCACACGGCAGGTTATAGAGAAGGTGATCATTTTCAATTGAATTTGTCATAATATATTATTCTGCAACGAACTATTTTTTTTACTTTTTGTTATTTTCTTATGACTAGTACTGTTTTTCTAGATACTAATGTCCATAGAAACTGTTTTTTCATATTTTTGAATATGTTCTTGTTTATAGTAACTAACACTGTAAATATATGCCACAAGTTGACTTTTTCAAGTAGTTTTGCCACAGATGATACCTACATGTTAAAGATATAAAACATTACTAGGGTTTATTACAACATCATGGTAGTAAAGAAACCTGGCAAGAAAGAATACATGACACAAAGTTATTTCAATTACCAATTGAAATTAGCTACTTTCAAGACTAGCAAGGTGAAGAAAAGTTGAAACCGAAACTTTTTGATTAGGTAGCAGTAATACAGCTATTGTACCATCTTTTCACAGGATAGGAGGATTAAAGTCTTAGAAGAAAAAGTTCAACTACTTGAAAGGGCAAGAGGTAATTTTTGGGAAAAGAATTCCCAAACACAAGGTGTTATTTTGAAAGTAGCCCAAGATTTTCATACCCTGCATACATACCTTTTTTACTCACTTGCTGATGTGAAGCATAAGTCATTTTTTGAAGTAACGAATATCTCAGGAAAACACTATTCAAACAACAAAAATACACATTTGTATCATTAACATTTGCATATGTTGTTAACTGAAATGAAAGCGAGACACAAGGAGTTAAGTACATGTACTAGGCAAAGATACATGTCAAGTTCAAGTTAGTATACCCTCATTTAGTTGAAAATCTTTTATCTTTATAGAAGGAATTTAATTACTTAGGAGTACCACCTTCCAAAAATAACTTCAGTTGGTAGCTAAAAATGCTTGGAAGTTACAATGTAGATTACATTATGAACTTAAAAAATAGTTTTTTGGGTCGGAACTAATTTACAAGAGTACGAATTTATAAAGGAATCTTTCGTCAGTTTTGAAATGCAGAACTTTAACATCTACGTCAATATTATTCTAAATCTTTGTACCAAAAGAATGCACAACCATTGGATGATCTTTGTACCAAAACAAAGGAACAACTATCGGATGATCTTCGTACCATTGGATGATCTTTGTACTAAAACAAAGGGACAACTATCGGATGGTCTTTGTTCTAGTGCAAAAGAATAATTATTGGATGATCTTTATTCCAGAAGTAACGAACGACTACTAGGCAACTTTGTACGAGAAAAAATGAGCAACTATTGGATAATCTTCGTACCAGAACAAAGGAACGTACAGCACAGAAAGCTAGCACGTATAGATTTATCTCATAGAATCACGTTCTGAGGTAATCAACATCTTAAACAAGCACTGTTTGAAGTGCATACTTTATCAAGTTGAAGCGATCATTACCTGTGAACTGTCTAAAGCAACCTTTATCTGAAACACCAATTTAAGGAACCGTTGCTCCAGAAACCGCCGCTCCAGCAACCGCAATATAAAGTTAAGCAACGTCTGTCTGAAATTACCTATCAGAAGCAATCACTTGCCTTGAACTATCAGTACCTAATTCATTCATTGAAGGAATTACCATTTGAAGTAGTCAGTGCTTGAAGGAAGTACCCTTTGAAGTAGTCACTTTCAGACACAACTACTACTTGGAGCAATCACTTTTTGAACTAACCACCCTCTGAAACAACCTCCACCTCAAGCAGTCACCCTCTGAAGTAATCACTGTCTGATGAAGAAGCAGCTGTCTAAAGCAACCGCTACCTGAAGCAATGATTACCTGAATGAATCTTTGTTTGATGAAGTAGTCACTGTCTGATAGAGGGTATATCCGAAGCAACCTCTGTCTGAAGCAACCATTTCTTGGAGCAACAGCTGTTTGATGTAACCACTGCCTGAACCAAACTCTGTCTGAAGCAATCACTACTTGAAGCAATCACAACCTAAAGAAAGAACCTTTAAAAGTAACCAATATCTGAGTAACCTTTATCTGAAGCAACCTCCACTATAAGCAATTACCGCCTAAATATAAAAGATTTTAAGGTTACCAATATCTAAAGTAACCTCTATGTGAAGCAATCACTACCTGAAGCATTCACGACCAAAAGAAACAACCTTTTAAAGTAACCAAAATCTGAAGTAACCAAAATCTGAAGCAATCACCACCTAAAGAAACGACCATTAAAAGTAACCAATATCTGAAGTAACCTCTATCTGAAGCAATCGCCCCCTAAAGAAACAACCAAGTAGCCAACTTCTGAAGCAATTCTTATCTCAAGCAGCCAATACCTAAAGCAATTACCAACTTAAGAAATAACCTTTTAAAGTAACCTATATCTGAAGTAACCTCTTTTTAAGGCGATCGCCCCCTAAAGAAACAACCTTTTAAGGTAACCAATATATGAAGTAACCTCAGTCTGATGCAATCGCTACATGAAGAAATCACCACCTAAAAAAACAACCTGTCAAAGCAACCTCTATCTGAAGTAACTTCCATCTGAAGCAATCATTTTCTGAAGCAATCGCTATTGGCCGGAGTAGCCACTGTCTGTAATAAACTTTATTTAAAGCAACGTATGCCTGAAGTAGCCTCTATATGAAGCAATCCCTACATGAATCACCATTTGAAGCAGCCAGTTTGAATATCCCTAACAACCTCTATCTGGAGCAATCACTACACTTGAAAATATTCTCTTTCAGTTTCCACCCGAAGCAACCACTATCTATTCTTAAAGCACGTGCAAACCTGAAGCAACCGCTATTTCTGCCATTCCCAAATTGAAGCAAACACTATCAGATGCAACCTCTGTTTTTAGTAATTTCTATCTAAACCAGTCATGACTTGAAGCAACCACCTTCTGAAGCAACAACTGTCTATAACAACCACTGTACGACCAGTACATAAATAAACCACCATTTGCAGCAACCGCGATCTGAGGCAACTTCTTTAGCAAAAACAGTATATTTGAAACCAGTACTATACCAAATATCCGAACCAGCCAACTCTTGAACAAGCACTATATGGATCAATCCATGCACAAGAAACCGATTCTGGAAATAAATAAGTTGTTTGATTAATTTGATTAAAGCAGTTGTTTACAAATTACGTATTTAAGTTTAACTGCATGGTTGAAGAAAAGGTTTAGAATGTAGTTTTTCTAACAAACCTCAAATACGTTTATAATTAAACCTGGTCATTGTCTGCACCATCACTTGATGAATGATCGGCTGACTAACGTTTTATGTGTTGTTAGGTTACAGTTCTGAAAATATGAGTGAGTTGGAGAAAAAGTGCAGATCATTGCAGTCTCAGGTTCATCAGATGGAGGTACGACCAGCAGTCTGTTGGTAAAGTGAATTGTCCAAGTAAATTCCTACCATTCGTAACACAAAGAACCAACTTAAGTAAGTAGAGCATCAAATATAAGGTGTTTTATACCAAAATGTTTGTGGGTGTTTGATGAGAGTTCAAGTGACAAGTTTGTCTCTCATGACATCCGACTGGAAACTTTGTCTAACGCCCCAGATTTCAGAAACGTTTAAAACTACCCAGAAAATTTGATAGTTATCAGTAAATTTTGACCATTTCGGTCAACGTTTAAAAAATCTTAGAAAGTTTTGGGGAAAATTTGCCATTCGATCCTTTAAGTTTCAAAATTTCTAATTTTGCATGCCTTTTTGCAAAGTTTTATTTCATTGCTTTTCCTGACACTTAGTGTGTTGTCTTTACGCGTACAGAAGATATGTGACAAAGATAAGATAAGATAAGATGTTTTATTTGTACCCTCTGAATTGCATCATAAAATACATTTTTGTAGTTAAGGAACCACTTGCCACCTAAAATAGCAAAGCTAATCAAGTTAGGCAGCAAATTTTACATTTTGGCATCAACGGAATACTGAACAACTAGTTCTTTTTTACTTTCGCTTAGGCATTCCTGGCAGATTATGGCATGATCTGGGTTGGCGAAGATGAAGAAACGTTCGACTCCATGTATGAACCTCTGGGTGGAAGTGACGCAAATGAAGAGAGAAGCGCCTTGGGATCAACACTCCAGGATTCTAATTCCCCGGCCACGGATGGGCTGTGGAGACCTGGTAACTAGTTTAGTCTTATGTTTTACTTTACAGTTATGTCACGGTTTCTCTACATATTTCGAACTCACTAACGAAAAGTATACTGTGTCTGTTTTATTCATCTGTTCAAGTTACAAAAACAATATTACAATACATTTTATTGGTTGTGAAAGTTCTAAAAGCTAATGATAGATATTATGAGTTCATTAATGTGTAAAACCCTTTTTAAACTCTTTTTAAGACACAAAACAAAGTTCTTCCCAATTATACTTGTTAAAGTTGTAAAAGAAGCGTAAGTAACCTAATATAATTACCACAAAGTTTTAAGAGCTGAGAAAGTCCGTTGTTCTTTATACATACATAAACTTTATTTATTCTCGAATTTACAAGGTAGCTTGATATAGCTAATATCTTCGAGGATACAATACGAAAAATACATAAATGTACTTATATGACATAAAACATACAAATAACAAGATAAATTTTTTAAAGAAATATGTACATTGTGAATCTTACTGCAAAGGTCTGTGACATATTGAAACCGTGCCACGTTGTAGGTAAAGAATATGCTTTGAAGCATGAAGGCTCTCACTGGCCAGTTACTTCACAAACAGCAGCCCTACAACCTACAGAATTTTATTACGTATAAAGGAATGGTGAAGAAAGCATTCATAGTTAGGCCCACAGTCGAATCAGGTCTACAAAGTGAAATAATTATATCACTGTATAGGCAGATTTTGTGATAGATTAGTTCAAATTAATATTAGCGTTTAAATTGCGCGGTTAGTTCATGGTTAGTTGGTGACCGGATTATTGTTCCACTCTTAATAAGCAGTATCTACAATTACGTAATATTAGTGATCACACGGTGTATTATGCTAATAGATTGTGTGTGGTTTCGAAGATAAATGACTTGAAACCTTGTTTGAATGACCCAAGTTTTAAGTCAAACGAAGCTCGTAGAGCAGGCTATTCCAATGACCGGCTGTAGCAAAATTCTTGTCATCCAGCCTAGAACAAACTTTTGTAATAGAGATAGATAGCAATTCTTAAACAGAGAAAAATCTTTATCAGGGTTAATCAGATTGATAATGTAAGTAGGTGCAAGACCATCGATAGATTTCAAATAATGGTACATGTAATGAGAATGATTTTGTAATCAAACTAGTGCATGTTATAAGTTCTGCCCTCTTCTCCCAAGCTTCTTCAATCGCTGCCGCCGAGTGGAAAGTGGATTTTGACCTGGTGTTGAAGAACATACAAGAGTTGAACGTGTTGGCGGGAGAAGGATGCGCTGTGGTGTCGCACACAAAAGGTGGTGCAACACTGAAGGTGAATAAATATTGCTATTGGGAATCAAAGCTTACATCAAGTTTTCCAGTACAGGGTACATCCTTCAAAACTGATTATACACACTTACTAACTTGTTCAAAGTTCAATACACTTCATGCTACATTTTGGCTTTACTGAGTTGCTGTTGCATTTGCAAAGTCAGTGTGCTACACTGGGAGATTAGTTTTGAATAAGGTTACAACGAGGTACAAATGTGAGATTTGGTTGGGAGATAGTGTTGAACTGGTGTTGCTTTTCTTTCCGGCCATGTTCTACTCTTTACAAAATGAGTATTTCACAGCTTTTTTTGTCGATGATCTAGGTTCATTTGTCAACGTTTATTTATGAAAGTTGACATTTTGCTTCCCTTAAAAGTATTGATTTTGACAACAGTGCCCAATAAGACACAACACACATGGGCTTGTAGGACAGCAAGCGCCACAGGCCGGTTTATTTTGTTTGTCGTATACATACAAAGTCTGCTCTCACATAAGTGTTACGTTGGTATACTTCATACGAGTCGGTTAAGAATAGTGTAATAGTACAAAAGTAATAATAGCAAGGCTACTCTTGCCACCTGCCGGATACGAAAAACCAAAACCCTGTGGGACTGAGGAAACGTATTCTCCAAACCCTTTGCAAGTGCCACTCCACTATGGAGGTTAAGGGGAATGCTCAAACAAAAAGTTGGCGAAAGAAGCTGAACCTAGACTGTTTCAAACCTCTAACTGTTCAATATTCATACTACCGACAAAAAACCCATAATCCACACCTAACAGTCGGACCCAGTCCTCTGGTTCATGGCGGCAAAATATCTATTTTTGCCAATTTCGCAGGCTATATCTGTCAGAAATATCATTATATTTCGCTTTAGGTTCCAGATCCCATTCCACTGACACTGTTTGCTAACGGTATCGTGATGTTTGCCGGACCCTTCAGGCCGTACTCCGACCCCACAACACAGGTTTGTAGTCACAGAGAACAACTCAATGTTAAATCGAGAGTGTTGTACTGTATGTGATAGAATTAGCTTTTTTGACTTTCACCAAATACCGGACTGTCAAGTATCAAGATGATACTGTACTGCAATAACAAATCGCTTCTCTTACAAGTTAAACTGAATGAAAGGCAGGTCCAAACAGATTCTTCATATCATTAATGCACCTATCAATATAAAGCCCGGGAGGGGGGGGGGGTGCGGGCAAGGGAGGGGATTTGTGTCTGTGACCCAAAATTTTTGTAAAACGCCCACGGGTCGGGCGTCGAAAAACCGTCAAATTAAGTTCAAGGTCCCCACCCCGGGAACACAAAATACATCAAAAATCACGGTGAAATCAGCGGTCACGACATAATTCGGGCTTGACAACGATCAAACTGCCCAGGGGACTAAAAATCGTGTCAAATGCCCGCCCTATGCCCGCACCCCCCCTCCCGGGCTTTACATTGATACGTGCATAATAAAAGAGAAGTTAGTTTTGGTGCCGTAGTATACACTTAGTATGTAATCTTTATGGCATTTTTAAATGCGTAGTAGTTCGTTTAATTAAAACGAAATGCCCTTCAGCAATGTATCGGAGATGTAATGAAGAATACTTCTTATTTAGGAAGTGTAACATGTAACTGCATTTCTTTCACTAAGTATCAGACTGACACACATCAAAACACTTGTGTATTGTTCTTTTATGAGAACCCGATACAACAGCAACACTTTACTTCCTTTAATAATGAAAGACAGTTCTTTCATGAAGGAGCAAGGTTTCAATGTTCATTAAAAAGTTGATACTAACAGCGTGAGTAATCTTTATTGCATTTGTAAGCGAGAACTTCAACTACTTATGATCAAATGTCGTTTTAGCAATGTATCAGCGACGTAATGGAAGGTTATTTCCCATCTGAACTGCAGAGCAGGTACCCCGACGGAGTCCCTTTCAAGGTAACCATTGTGACTTCTTTTGTCTTGAATTGTGAATTGAGGAGTTGTGAAATCAAACATAAATCGTCAGTTGATGGTGTTATGGTATAAGTTGTGGAAAGGCACTCATATTCATCCATGGTGTGTTGTCATGTCGTGTTGTAAGGCGTCATCTAATGTCATATATGATGCGCTGGTGGAATGGATTGTGGTACGGCATTCACTGATATTCTAATTGTGAAATATTAATGCAATATGTAATATAAAATACTAAACTTACCAATTCATACGGAAAATTACGGCTCTATCTTTTAAGGATTTTAAATAAACCGTCAAATATGAAGTAACACTTGAAAAGGAAAGCTAAAAGTTAAGTAAGAATCATTTACCATTCAAGTGGAAATGGCAAAATCATCGGTGGTTGCTTGGTGACAAATTGATTCCCCTCTTTGATTTATTTTTTTTTAGTTTTATTTTGTTGTTCCTTTTATAATTACTATAGCGAGTAGTCACTTACTAATATTTAAGGTAATACATAGAATTCAACAACACTAAATCGTCCAGCTGGTATGAGTCCCTGAATTTAGCCAAGGGCGAGGACGTCTGCAAAATCGTATATCATGTCGTTCCTTGCCCAATCCGCGAGACAAGGGGTTATGATCGATATACCAAGTAACAATGAGCCCTCAGTTGCATCGTAAAGAACGCAACAATGTACTGTCACTTTAAAACAATGAACGATGGCACCTCACTTGGTATATCGAGCATCACCCGAGACAAGGCACAAATAAAATTGTTTGTGCAGTGATTTACTTTTTAGTGTTTAAAACACTTAATCTTTTTTCCAGAAGTTCCTTAGATTTGTTTCTTGGTCCAAAGTACCGTTTTAAGAGCAGGCTTAACGATACACAATTTTGCAGATGACGTTAAAGGGTCAGATAAGCTGGATGGTAATTTTGTTTTGTTACTTCTTTTCTTCGTTTACCTAACATATCTGAACCATGTAATTATTCTATTACATTTGTAAACTGAAGCTGTAACTGTTTCTCAAAATTGTAATAAAGTGTATTATCATGTGAAGAAAAAAGATATTTTAATTGTGATAGTTATGTATGATGATGCTATACAATTTCATGGAATTAAGGTGATAAGACATCCATTTTCGTATTTAGGTTTTGCATTATAGCGAGTTGTAATGCAACTCAGTGACACGTGGGTAAACAGATCATGATTGATTATTGAATGATTGTATTGATACTCTGTCGATTCCACTGGACAATCAATTTAGCAAAACCTTGACCTTGCCTATTGAGCATGTTCAAGTGTGAAGTATGTGCCTCGACTCTTGTCCTTAGGTATCGGACAGGAGAGATGTCGTGTATCAAGACAAGCGGTGTGAGCTGTTGTTCCCAGGCTCCGGACAAACGATCCAGGGACGATATCTCCCCGGCAGCGAAGATAGCAGGACAGTGACAAGTATCATACCAGGTAGGTAGACTGGGTTCTAGTTCAAGATTATCTTTCCGTTAAGAAAGTGAATCAGACCATGTAAATTAACTGAATCATAGACAGTTACGATTGTACTTTTCGTTTCTATTCTGTATCTATTCTGTATTCTGCTGTAAGCAGTTAAAATTATAATACAATACAATACAATACAGTGCAGTACAGTACAATACAATACAATACAGTACAAAATAACACAACACAATACAGTACAATATAATGCAATACAATACAGTACAGTACAATACAATATAATGCAATACAGAATAATTTACTACAATACAATACAATATAGTACAATATAATACAAATCAATGCAATCCTATTTTTAAAATACAGTTCAATACAACAAAATACAACACAATACTATATAATAAAATACGGTACAATACAATACAACACAATACAGTAAAACACAACACAATACTACACAAAACTATACAATACAATGCAATAATCCACAACACAGTACTATACAATACTACACATTACAGTACAATACAATACTATACATTACAGTAAAAAACAATACAACTCAAAACAGTGTAATAGACCAGTTTCATATTCCCGGTTGCAGCTGATTACAATGACTATAGACTCGTCTTTACAGCACGAGCTTCGACTTGATGTTAAATATTCACAAATACCGGCGAGATCTGAATCTCCATCAATATACAGAACCGTGAATAGCTCATATCCACTCTGGAGTTTATGAGTATTTAACGTCAGGTCGAGGCTCCTGCTGTAAAAGCGAGTCTGCACTCATTGAAATCAGCGGCAACTGGGAATACGAAACTGGTCTATTCAGCGGTTCACAGTGATATTGTCTGAGACATTATGTTCCGTCAGTTTACAGACCACAACACCGGCGTTAGCCTGCTCTTATCGACAAGAGGTTACGATGAGCGAGAAGTGCATGGGTTGTTTTCCAGTCCTTTTTAGAATGTCGAGACTAAACCAACGGTTTAACGCCCCTGTCCCTTGCAAGTGTTATTTTGCTTGCATGTCACTCGGAGGATAGTATCCGTGTCGTACAGTTGTGTTATCATACGCGTCTGTGTTTCCTTCTTCTTATCTTATGACATGTATTGTATTGTTTCCTTGCGTATACAGCTATTTCAAAAAAGGTTGTCATAGTCAATAGTCCAATACTGGAACCGAAAGGAACTGTGGAGTTCAAGCAGCACTAATAATCACTACTGTTAACATTGACTTTGTAAAATATGGAATGCAGGTTCATTATATAATGCCACGGCAATGCAGTAACAACCTTTGCTGGCGCAATATCACTCATTATGAGTGTACGCAAAGTTCCTTTCGGTTCCAGTATCGACTATTGGCTATGACAACCTTTTTTGAAATAGCTATACACCACTTCCGAATTACGCTTCGGTTTCCGCGATAATAACGTGAAGTCGAGGCTGGTGTTGTGCTGTGCAATACGTTTTCTGTATTAAACTGTACAGCTCTAGCTTCGACTTCAGGTTGTTCGTGGGAACTTAAGCGTAATTCGGAAGTGGTCTTTTGAGATGTCATGAAGAAAATTTAACGCTAACCGTAGTACTAGCAATGTTCAAACTCAGCAAGTTGATTATTTAACAATTATTCCACGAGACCGCACTGAATATTAGCTAATAAATAACAGATGAGAGTGGAGCGCAAATCTGCAATAATCAGCAAAAATTCAGAAGGTCGAGTAGAATAATCCTTTCATTAAGTACAACAACAAGTTATTTTTCACCGGCAAATATTTATTTGAAAATAAATTGTGTCTGAAGAAGCCGTCGACTTAAAAATAACTGTCGTTTCCGTTGAACTAAGTGTCACATAATAGCCTCACAACCATGCGTTTTCCATATAGTCAATCACTAGAATATGAGCTGATAACCGGTGACCACCGAACCAATCAAATTGCTTGAAATCGAATAACCATTTGACTGTATTAAACAATATTGTATATTTTGGTTACCTTCTTTTTAGAGTTTGCCAGTAGGTTTCTCATCATTGCTTCGTTTTGCCATCTTGAACACGAATAACCCAAGTTTGGTTCCCGTACGGCTACTGCGATCCTCTTCAACACAAAATAATTTCTCCAAAAGTAGTATGACTAGGAGTTTCAACTTCTGCTCACAACCCGAAACTGTGAGCGTTGGAAGGTCTCCGTTTTAGCAAGTTCGAACGTGCATTGTCATTTTGTTTCGAAATAGTCTTACCTAACAACTGCTGATCAAACATTCAAATGTGTTTTTATTCTTTTCTGCCAGGTCAAAAGCACCAGTCTGTGGACGAGTTTCTGTCCCGCCTACCTCAATCAGTGATAAAGAGCGGAAAGATTGTGGATGTGAGGTCGGGACTCGCAGAATCTATCAAGGTTGGTGTCACTGGTATACTACCCCTGTTGATGAATGGAATTAGACATGGCTGTTAGTTTGGGCCATCGGGGAAGTAGATAGGTTTTCGAATGCGGTGCTTCACCTAGAAATTGTGCTCTAATCAAGTGGCCGCTATGACACGGTCTGAAGTACAAGCGAGTCAGCTAGACGTGTTTGTAATGAAGGTTTTACCATATCTATCCAGCTATCCGTTTAGTTTTATGACCTTGTCCATAGAAGCGTGGTCCAATTTGTTTTTCTTTTGATAATTTTAAATGAACCAACTTACTCATCCAGTAGTTCAGCACTAGCTAACTTAGGCTGGAATACGCTAAAAGTAAAGAGGCAGTTTCATAGATCACTTTTCGTTTTTAAATGCATTCATAATATCTCAGATTTAAACTTCAACCTGACTCGCAGATCTTCTCATCATAACTACAGTACTCGTTCTAGTTCAGACTTTGCAATGCCAAAATATACGACCAACTGGGGACAAAGCAAATCTGACTACCTGTTTGTAAAGGAATTCAACTCGTTATCCAATACTATCAATTACTCTAAAACCGTTTCAGGCTTTATCAGAGAATATTTCTCACAGTTTTAAACTCTCTAACACATCTCTTTCTCCAATAAAACACGTCTTAAGTGTTTTAAGGATATTCTTATTGTTTTAATTAAGCACGCATTGAATTTTACCATAAGTTTTTAACTTTTATAGATTTTAGTCAAGTATCTTCATATTATATTGTTATTGCATTCTCTTATTATCTTAATTATGCATGTTTTAAATTTTACCATAAGCTTTTAATTTGTATAGATTTAGTCAAGTCGCGTTATATCATGTTGTTATTGTATTTTAGAGTGCCCTCGTGAAATTACTTCGGTGACAGGGCCCACTCGTAAAAGATCCAATAAAAAAAGATTGAGGTTTATGAAAGTTTGAAAGTGTGTTATTGTATTTTATCGCAGGGTACGCCGGTAGGTCCCAGTGACGTCACGGTACTTGAAACACCTGCTCTTGAAGAGATTCGATCAAGGTATGAAGCAACGTGTGTTCGCATTACAACCTGAATTTTCTCTACATTGTGTTACCACAAACAACAACGGAACCGAGCGCAAACTCGGAGCTTACTACATTTGACCGGTCAGGCCTAACGAGAAGAACTGGACCTTGTTGGTCGAGCCCACATAGGTTTTATTAAGAGATAATCCAGGACTAGTACTAATCGAGCTTTGAACAACCCAGCCTTGGTTCAGGTCAAGGTCAACATGGCTGACCATTCAGTGACAAGTTGCGGGAACTCGCGCGCGCTTTTCTCCAGCCCGGTAACAAAACAAATTGTTCCCGCCACAACTTGCCAAGCTCAGGCGCTTTGGTCGACATAGCGGGACAACTGAGCGACTCAGACCCATGAGCAGGCCTTATGAGAACATGACCAGTGCCCAAAATTCTTGTGTTCTACTTGCGAAATGAACGGTCAACATCGGACCAGTCAAATGGGTGTCAGACTGACAAGAATTTTGCTAGCATTCCACTTGACGGCGTTTCCTTTTTTGTCTCTTGTTACTAAGTAAACGTGTACATGTCTTTTTTAAGCTGACTTAACTAATTTAAATCTTATGGTTCTGCGTTTGAAGGGCAGAAAAAGCGATGTCAGGCAGTGGGAGAGTGCCCTCGGCCTCTTCACAAATAACAACTCTGAGAATTAAATCAGAAACTGGTGACAAGGTCGGTAAAGTTTTTAAACTTGTTTGTTCTTTTTTATTTTATAAAAGCAAGAAATAAATAGAGAAAAAGAAGGAGGTGGAAGTCTGACAGAAAAATACATAAGCATATAGACAGACGGACAGGCACTGACAGACAGACGGCAGACAGACACTAATAGATGGATACTGAGATAGACAGACAACCAGACAGAGACAGACAGACAAACAATTAAACAAACAGTTGGAAGGGTAGACAGAACTATGGACGGACTGACAGACAGACAGACAAACAGACAGAAGTTTGGAAAGCCTGAAGCCAGCCTTAAGAACACCAATTCCACATACAGTTTTTGTCCAAAAAGTTTCATGCAATCCTTACGAATAGCGCTTGATGTTTGCAGGTGTACCTCCTGAAGATGAGGTTCATAGACACCATTGCTGATGTCAGGAAACATTTGGACGAAACAAGGTGCGTAGTTTTACAAAAAGAGATATAAGAAAACAATTCATTGATAATTTAATTTAAAAATTAGTACTACAAAAATTAGTATGAATGATCATAAACATCATCTTACGCTAAGCAAAGCAAGCAAGGCTTCCATCGTTTCTGTGTAAGTCGTAGTGTTTAGGCCGACGCAGACTTCCTCATATCTCTTTCTTGTTTCCCTTCTTCTTTTGTCTTTGTCCAACTTTTGCTAATTTTGTCTACTCGTTTCACCAGTTTCGGCTCGTTCAGAGAGCCATCTTCAGACTGACCAAGCCGAAACTGGTTAAACGAGTAGACAAAGTCAGCAAAAATTGGACAAAGACAAAAGAAGAAGGGAAACAAGAAAGAGATATCAAACGTTTCTCAATATTCAAGTATTACATTCAGACCCAGCAACTGAGAATTATCTGTTGCTGCTACTATGTTTTAAGATCGGAAGTTAGTTCAAGCAGCATTTTGTGAGGAACTGATTTGTTGAGGGGCTACTGAGGGGCTACTTTGCGCTCATTTAGTACTATGTTCTGAGAAACACGTTTCTCTCCCAACAGGGAAAAGGACTCGCCACATTATCAGATAAAGTCCTCCTTTCCTAATAAGGTGTTTGATGACCCTCGTGCCACGCTCAAAGAGTGTGGACTGGTGCCAAATGCAACACTTCATCTTCTTGCTCGAAAGACTTGAGAGAGACGACTACCGTATAACAATTGACTTGGTCCGAAGTGAGAAAACTCCTTGCCGACGTTCGAGAATACTCGAAATCACCCATGAAGCAAAAGGAATGGATTGCTGATCTTCATTCATTTCTCTGCCAGTAGTTTTGTTGTCAATGCCACTCGTTAGAAACAGGTCTTAAGCTGACGGCTTGAAATCGAAAATGTTTTACTGTCAAGAAGCCAGCAGTGAAGTCACGCTGAAACTTTCTGTCGTTGTAGTGAAAAAGGAGCAACGAAATAAAGGATTAACACCATACTTAGCGATACCTCTTCGGGTTTCTGCAGGAAGTTGGCTCTCCACAGGTTTTCCAGTCATTCTTGAGCACGATATCTCACACGCCTTTGTTCCCATGACAACGAAAATTAGTAACTATTTCATTCATCTCAGGGTTATGGATTTGCAGCACATTTTAAAAATGTGAATTTGCTGGCGCCTGATCAAGTGAAAACATTAAATGTCAATATCTGGAGAACCATGAAACATTTTGACAATTTTTTTCACCACTATTACTCATTTAGCAATTTAGACAGCTGTCGAAGTTAGTCATTAGCCTTTGTTTCTTTTTGAACTTACTAAGATTGTAGAGACATTACATACTAAGTATAAGTAGAAGACGGTTAATGCTCACTGAGTCTAGTTCAGGTTTTACGTAGTTTAATATATTACAGATCTCTTACTATTAGTTTCTAAGTGAGTTAATGTAGTACATGTAAATGATTAGTTGAGGATGATATTACACTTTTGTTCATTACTATAGATAACTTAATGAGTGCTTTTTTTATACAATTGAGTTATTTCCTGTCTAAGCAAAGTCGTCTGTTTTCATTTGTTTCTCCACAATTTGACTATATTATTAGACTGTGGTTTGTTTTCTGTTTGATTAAGCTAAAGACAACTCTTATAATATATTAGAGATTTCTACGTGACTAAATATTATTTAGATTGACTAGTTATATATGCTTGAGTTCTGTATATAGCACGAGTAACTTTTTTCTGGTAGTAAAGAGTATCTATTTGTTGATCAGCATATTATTTTAGGTTAAGTAAAAACTACTTTTGTTTTCTATACTGTTGTAATAAGGTATTATTTAGCTCTATGACTGTATTGTAGTTTTTGTATTTATTTTCAGTTTCATTCACCCTTTTTCTCTGTTTGTATAATAAAGTGTTTTTGGGGCAAATTTGTTCCTGACTGCCTGAGTTTGTTTCAATAACAAACCCGAACCTCAGTTGGTCACAGAAGGAATACTAGTCCTGAGTGGGGTCAAAAAAGTAGGAAAATGTGGGGAAAGTAGGAAAATGTAGGAAAAGTAGGAAAATGTAGGAAAAGTAGGATCACTTGAAAGCTTGGTTTTTACTAGGATGCAAAACCTGCTGTAGCAGGTTGGCCAACCCGTTGTAACCGGTTGGTTAATTTTGGCATTTTTAAGCTCGTTAGTTCTTATATGTATTAGCGCACATGTATCAGTTTACATCAGGGTTGCATATAGACCCGTGCTCATCACCAAGTCCAAAGTGTTTTTTTTATAAAAAAAAATAAACGTAAATATAATAGTTACAAGACCGAAGTGCTGGAGCTACACCTGTTTTAAGAAAGCTATGTTGACTTATCAAAAAGAAACATAAATCATGAAAGATGTGACAACGTAGAATTCTGAGGTCCGTTTCCTACATTGAGACTTAAGACTACATTGTGACTTAAGACTTAAGTTTCCTACATTTGATTATCTTCTTCTCAACTTTGCATAAAAGAGCGTTGTCATCAGCTATAGTTTCAAAATTGATTATTATTGTCGCACCCCTTTTGATGCTTGCAAAATACGATACTAGTTTCTTACGAAGGACCAAAAAGTCCACATGGCTGCAGCCACTCGGAACTCACCTGGATATCCAAGATAAAGCGGACAAATTCTATGATGATTTAACAAAACATATTTCTCTGCTAGTTGGCTTGTGAGAGCTGTTCTTGTGTCCCATCTAAAATCGAGTCGCGATTCGGGCTCTCAAGTAAAATCGGGATGTTCTCAACAAACTCGATAGAAAATTAAGACCTGTAAACTGCTAGAAAAGCACTAAAATTGTCAATCCTACGATCACCAATTTTTTTCTGTTAGCTGTATTTTTTTTTACGGTCCCATTAGGCGGTCCTTTTTGGCTCTTTTTCTTT
>JAOBRG010152879.1:3464-18542 GCA_027574985.1 Umimayanthus nakama | reverse complement strand
TCCAAATGACCCCCCCCTGGGCCAACTTGTAACAGTAAATGGCTTGGACTTCCGAGGGTTAACTTGGATATCCAGGTCAATTCCGAGTTGTAGCTATTCTGAATGAACCAAGAACCCCCCAAAACATTACATTTTAGTGTGTTCGATCGGAGGGCTATTTAGCCAGTTCCAGCATTTCCAAAACAAACATTCTGCTGCTTATTCGCCCATCCTTTTATACAATGACCCTGTGAGACTCTGATGACAGATCTTTTTCCCAGCGAGCTGACTGTAAACTTGCGAAGCATTAATGTACAGAAGATAAAACTACTCGATGTACTTTTTGGTCCTTCTTAAGAAACTAGTATCGTATTTTGCAAACATTGAAAGGGGGTGTGAAAATAATTATCAATTATGAAAGTATATTACAGGTCAGTGATGATAAGGCTCATTTTGTCAAAGTTAGAAGAAAATAACCAAGTCTAGATACCTTTGTGACACAGCTATCGGCCTGAGGTTGCTGGAAACGGCGTTTTAAGGCTTTTCAGAATTAAAAAATTTTTTAGGGGTGCATGCCCCCAAATCCCCCCCCCATCCCTCCAGCGGCTCGCACCTTCGGCGCTTGCTAGAGTTTCACGTACCATTAAAAAGTTGTTCCGAATAGTTTAAGTTTAGTAGTCTTTAGGTTGGACACCGGCTCTACGCTGAGTATCATTCGACGCACCCCCCCGACGAAAAATCCTTGCTATGGGCCAGTTATTTTCAGAAAAAAGGCGTGTTATGGTTTCTAGACCGATCCCCCTTGACCCTTTGTTTGGCAAAGCTGTACGACACGCAGTGCATGTTTGCTCGGTTGAGCGGAGAAAAGTAAACACAAAACTCAGTGGTTTTCTATTCGCCTTATTGAATCAATAGACGTCTACTTCTGTCCACATATATTTCAAAAAAGTCCGTCTTAATAGTCGATAATGTAACCGAAAGGAAATTCGGGTATAGTCAAAATGAGTGATAACGCGCCAGCGAAGGTTTATACTGTATGGCCGTGCCATTATGCTGAACCTGAACTCTGTATTTTATAACTCAATGCTATTAGTAGGAAAATATTTGTGCTGCTTGAACCCAACTGTTCTTTTCACCTCCAGTATCGACTATTGCCCATTTTTTAAAATAGCTGTGTTGGAGCATGTGCAATTGATACGGACTCGGTATTTTCACGGTAGAAACATTGTGCGAATTTTTTTTTTAGGAAGTAAGCTCAAACAAAGCATATAGTCTTATAAAAAATGTTTGCGAATCGCGCCGCTCGGTGGAGACAAACTCATGATGCATGCAAAATAACTGTGTTTAATCAGCAATTGTTATAACTGAATCGGTTTCGCACAAAAGAAATGTAAGAATTGGAATTGAAAAATTAAAAGGCCTTTTGAAAAACATGAAAAAAGTAATGGCTGACGGACCGGCTTTAAACCAAGTGTATCAATTTTTTACCATTTTGAAACCAAAAGTCATCCAACTAAAAAAAACCTAAGTGTGATTTGGCCCCCGCGTTGTTGGTAATTTGCTTGAAAATGAAATAGGAATTTTCCTAAGATGTTTTGTTCTTTAACTAAGAACTGGCCGGCCTGTGCGTTTTATGCTGGATCGCAGTGAAGACATTGCTAGGACAGGAAAGAGGCACCCGTTTCTTCTTCGGTATAAAGTAAGTAAAACCTTGAAGTCATGTTGTAGTTACAGAATGTGTACAGCGTTTTTTATTTAAAAGACCCGAAGTTCCCCGAGATGCTTAATTTTTATTTTTGTTTCACGCAAAACTTGTGAGACAAACATAATCAGAAGCAAAAGAAATGTTTAGAACACCAAAGCAAAGACAAAGGTTTCATATGTAAGCATGTGCTTTCCTGTCACACACCTGGGTATTTTTTACTGCTGTGAGTTTAGCCGGCCTGCGTAGCAAGCGCAAAAGGGAAAAGGAAGAGGGGGGAGGGGGGGGGGGGGGCGTGGAGAGAGAGTAAAACTGAATGGGGAACTGCTATTCCATTTTTCTCTGCTCCTGCCTTCTCCCTTCAATTTTGCGCAAGTTGTTATTGTTATTTTTGTTATTATTATTATTGTTTCTATTATTATTATTATTATTATTACTATTATTATTGTTGTTATTATTATTATTATTATTATTATTATTATTATTATCATGATTGTTATTTTTATTGTTATAATACCATAACGGCAAAACCATAAGCAATAGCAGAGCCATACTCATAAGCAAAGCCGTAAAAAACGTTATGACAATACTTAAACAATTTTTACATTTGTTTTGAACTGTGTTCACGAAGGTGGGCGTCACAACAGATGGCAAGCTCCAAGCGTTGGACGTGAAAGCTTACTGTGATGGAGGACACAGTCTACAACTCTCCAATGTGGTACGAGTGAGAGGTTTTAAGCTAGTAGCAGATCATATACATGACGTAGTGTAATCATTTAGTGGCAGGGCATTTATTTGTTTTCATAACCATTACCATAACCATAACCATATAACCATAACTATAACCATAACCATAACTATAACCATAACCAAAAAGTACGGTAACCACAACCATAACTATAGTCATAACCAGCCATGTTCGTAACCATAACCACAAAAAACCATAACCATAGCCATAGCCATAACCGTAACCACAACCATAATCACAACCAAAACCATGACCATAATCATAATCATAACCACAGCCATATTTAAAACCATAACCACACAAAGAATCATAACCGTGACTATAACCATAACCGTTGCCTTTTTCTTAAACCATACCCAATGTGCGATGAAAATACCTTGCTAAGCATCAAAGTAACTACAGCGTTTCCCTTGGCCTTCCAGGCTCTCTCAAGACATTTGAAAAAACTATCAAACGGCGTTCAATCTCAGTTGGAAGGACGGGTGATGAAGTTTGCGCTAGCTGAGACCCTGAACTCTCAAGCGTCTGCCTCTCTCACCTCTAAATCCTTAGTTGACTTCTAGGGTTTACTTTGTTCCCCCAGACCGAGTTAAACACTCAGTTTTAGATCAAATGTCCGAGTGAATATTTGCTGATGAGGGGGAAAGAATAAAAAAATACCGATTGCAAGTAAACGTTTTCAGAGGACAATGACACTTCAGAGGCGAGCAAACCAAGAGTTTGTGCCGGTGGCCGCAATCCCTGACTACAATGCCGTGTGATATCTTTGAATTCTTAGCGTCTATCCTCTCTCAGTAATTATTGATCTCTCCACTTTCTTTCATCCAATCTGTCATGTTTACAACCTAAATCGAGTGAGTACGCCAACTGAAACCCTAATCTTGTTCTACGCATGATTGAGAAAGTAGCTTACAGTAAGTTGTACTTACTCAGTCATTTTAAGATAAATTTGCTTTGATGATGCACACTTTAATAAAGGTTAATTCTGCTTATATAGGTATTAGATGCTTTTCTTATGTGTGGCCTCACAAGCGGTTACCATGTGCCTAACATCCGGGCGTATGGTCGTGTCTGTAGAACCAACCTCCCACCCAACGTCGCCTGCAGAGCGGTTGGATCTGCTCAGGTACAACCTCGTACCCAGGCTCTTTCCTCTCCCGAGAGAAAGACCCTGGTTGGGTCTGGTCACGTGCCACCCAGATTCTAAGTTGTAACAAATAAAATAATCGGTTATGTGAGTTTGTTTTGATGAAAACGTAGTGTTTTCCAATTCACACCAAGCTATATAATATCAAGAACCAATCTTAAGCACATCTACCTCGTTTGTTTTCTTTGTAACCACTTAGAATCTAGTTTGCACGTGACCAAACCATACCAGGGTCTTTCTCTCGGGCGAGGAAAGAGCCTGGGAACGAGGTTGGCTCAGGTTTTGCTCAGTTTAACACTTTACGCACTTTCTTACTCGGATTTTTATAAGGTTCGGAAAGAGGGAGTGTGGGTTGGGGGAGGGAGGGGGGGGGTGGTTTGGGGTGGGAATTGCAACTGGTCATACTATTTGAAAAGGCAGTTTTTACGAAAAGGTGCAGCAGCCCATGGGTCGATACTATTAGCGCACAAATAATATGCAGCTTAGAAGCTATTACCAATGTTAAATAAAACGTAAGCCCAAGCTTATAAGAGTTATTTTTTGTATGTACCTCCATGCTGTCATTTATCACATGTTTAAGAAAATATATATAGCCAATGAAAAGCCAAGAAAGTCGTAGTATTTGACCGCTTGCATTCTTCTGCTTCCCAACTCTTCCGAGTCTTTTTTTTTAGCTCTCGGGAACGTTTCAAAGGGTTTCTGAAAGTTTTCCATCAGTTCTGAATTTATGTTTTGAGCACTTTGGTATTTTTTGTACGGTTTAAAAAGACTTTTGCTAAAGGTCTTGTGTAAGGAAAACACAATAGCTCATGGCCTACTCTATGGTTTTTCCTTGAAAGCATTGCAAAATGAGCTTTCCTGACTACGGTTTTGTGTCGATCTCCCTGTGCCCCTCCCTGTGGGACGGTCAGTTAAACTCGCGCTTTTTTTATTTTTGTTTGAACATCAAAAAAATACGGGGCTGTTTTTTCAAGCGTGAGTAAACAAAAAAGAATATGTGTGGGGAAGCTAGATACATTCAAACCGGCCCGATAACTACCTCGGTCTCCATTTTCCGATTTAAAATTGATAGGTACATGATGTGGTATAACATCCCGCCAGTTGCTAGGCAACATGAAACGTCATGCGTGTGTTATTCATTGCTCTAGGCCGCCTGGTTCATGGAAAGCGTGCTCTCAGATGTGGCGCTGGCTTGTGGGATAACAGACAGAAAGGTCAGACCAAAGGTTTCTTTAAAGTTTACCTAAGCAGACTGGCCACATGGGATTTCAGAAAGGGCCACAGAGACTTAGCAAATAGACTGCAGATATATACCAAAACGGTCACCGATATTTTTAGCAAACTGGCCTCAGGAGAATTTGCGAAACGCCACAGAGACTTCACAAAATGGAAACAGGGATCTAGAAAATCTGTAACAGAGGTTAGCTGATTAACGATAACAAACTGGCTGCAGGAGATTTCGGAAAGTGGTCACAAAGATTTATCAAATTGGTCAGTAGATTTAGAAAAATGGCTTATGAGATTTGCTGACTTGCAAACTGGTCACATAAATTTAACAAACTGGCCAAAGAGATTTTAGCAAAATGGCCAATAGATTCCGTTTTAGCTTAGTTTTGAAGAACTCTTTAGTATACTCATGCGGAATGACTGATTTTGTAGGTTCGGGAGTTAAACGTATATCTTGATGGACAGGTGTCAATCACTGGAAACTTGGTGACGTCATGCACACTGGAGCGTTGCTTAAACACGCTGATAGAGAAATGCAGCTTTGAGGAACGACTGAAAGACAGCGAGAAGTACAATAAGTAAGTCACGCAATCATGAATATTTAGTCTTCATCAGCCTCATTCACTGTATACATGAGGCTCTTTAGGCCTGTGGCAAGAAAGAAACTGCAAAAAAAAATTATTTTTTTCTATTTACAACATTGGCTGAGTATGGTATTCAGCGGCAGCACAGGCAATAGAACACGTGGTCCCTTCTAAGCCTGGCTCCCTTTGTAGGGGAGGAGGTGACAGGCAACAACACCGGCATTAGCCTACTCTCATCGACAAGCATTTAGCGTTTTTAAGTCCCCCGATAGAACGTTCGGAGACTAGACCAACGTCCCTGTCTAGGAACAGTGTGGCGAAAGAAGTTCACCCAAAGTTCAACCCTCGACCAGGCCGGGAATTGAACCCGGGACTTTCTGGTTGGTAGTCAGAGATCTTACCAACTGTGCTAACCTCGCACAAAAGCAATAACAACAAAGTATAAAAATACAAAAGAATAAAAGAGTAAAAAAAAGGAAGTAATGGACTACGTTCGACCTATTTTTAAGAGATCAGATAATTAGTTTTTAAAAACTTGCATAAAAAACTAAAGATTGAAATAACTAAAACCTCATTTCTAAAAGGCAAGAGATTTTTTCAATTATTCAGGGGATCAATACCAAGTGTAAGCTATGTGTGCCGGTGTCACAAAGTTAAAGTGGTTAGCGTGTTTGACTCATAACCCGATGGTCATTCGAACGCGGACGTTGGATGTTTTTGTCCGCGTTTTTTTTTACTTGTTCAGATGAAAATTAATTATTTTTGAAAGTGATATTCGTTTGTTGGGCTTATACTAAAACAACGGTTCCCCTCATACTCTGCCAATGTATTCCACTATTCACCTCCACTTCAGGGAATAATTGTTAAATATCAGTGGAATTTTTTGTTTTCAGGGTATAGAGCTTTACTAAGTTACTGGTTTTTTGAAACTATTTGTTTACAACTAGGAAGTGTCCCTTCTGTTATATCATACTGTCTTTGGATCTTGACAGTCGATCGGCGTTTTCTTCTTAATTCTAGCGAAAACCGTTGGAAGAAGCGTGGCATTGGTCTCTCCTCATCCTATTGCAAGATGGGCTATACTGACCTGTTTCCTAATCAGGTAATTTTATCAATGCTGGTAGGACGGAGCCCACATTCCTATGTGGTCTGCGGGCTGGTTCCGAGCGGCAAGTGGCTTCCAGCCCAAATCAAACGCGGGCTCGGAAGCAGGGAGTGTAAAGCCAAAGCAGCTATCTGGTGCATAGCGCTGCACGTTACAAAACTGGAAGGGAAGCAAATGTAAATATTCGATAAACATTGAATCGGGTACAAAAAAACTGGAAAGCAACTTCACTATTATTTTTGCTTTATGTATTATCGTTTTGGCGCCATGTCTCGCACATGGCATTCAGAAATATTTTCTGTTCTGGTCTCTTTCATGTTGCCATACCTGTTATACTCCAACTTTGCCACCTGTTTTTATGTCCAGTCTAGATCTTATCCCTTCAACCCAAGCACGATGCGTTAATAAATTCTCCTAAGTTATATATCCATAGGTTTTCTTTCAAAAATGTTCTGGGGAATTTTGCTTCGACAATGGTTAGTTTGCTGCGTGTTATCGATTCCTTGTTCTCGCATATAAAACCAAAAAAATACCCCAAACAACTGGTTTGTATCAACGTTTTACTTTTTGGGAGCAGATACTGGAATCTGGAAAACTGGCATAAAATTCTGAACTTTTGAATAAAATATTTCTTGTATTTTATGTTGTAGTTGTTTTAGTAGAAACATTAGACTTTTCCTACGTGTCTCAAGTGTGTCCCAGTCCAGCTCATCTAGCATCCATGAAGGAGAAAGCAAACAGAACTGAATTGTTTGACTGGTTCACACCAGGGTGGAGCGTTGGTTCGCGTATACAACAGCGGTTCGGTACTTGTGAGTCACGGGGGAACAGAGTTGGGGCAGGGACTACACACTAAACTCGCTCAGGTGCGCTCCTTTGTTTGACCTAAGAATATTTAACTAATACTCCCCGAAGTGGAGGTGATTAATCGAATTTATTCTACCTAGCCGCGAATAAGCGAGGTGGATATTTTTCACTAGGCACTGACACTGAGGGGATGAAATTGTTTAAGTATAAAGCCAACAAGTGAATATTACCTTCAAAACTTATCTATTTTCGTCTGAATAAGTTTAAAAAACATTCGACGGCCACGCACGTCCGCGTGTCCTTTTTCCTGCAAGAATGCTAAAAAAGTGAATACGGATGAATATTTATATACTTTACTTTACCAATGAGGATGCGAAAAGTGATATAAACTTGTTGGGTTTTTACTTAAAACAGCTATTTTAAACAAAATGAAAGACCAGTTTTCTGTTTTAGACAACCAATGTTTTGGCGTCGGGAGGAAAATCTGAACATGTGGTTTTACTATAGTTGATATAACTGATTGGTTGTGAAGCTCAACAAACTTCAAATTTGGTATACAAAACTACTTTGCTTTATATTTAAAAAAAACCACGACAGTTTAGAGCTATAAAGTTCTACTGGTTAGTTGTAAATATGAACTTTTAAACCTTTTGCTGTTTGTAAGGAGTCAGGGTCAGCCTACAAAAAAATTAAAGAACAAAATCATATTATATATATATAACTAGACTGGCCGAAAACATTGTTAATAAAATCAATTAAACAGCAATAACAAAAACAATAACAACAATAACAACAACATCAATAAAGAATAATAACAGTTATAATAACAATAATAAAATAATAATAATGGTAATAACAATAAGAATAACGATTTGTTTACCCAGGGTAACACATGACAGTTAGAAAATGATAAACTTGTGGCCCTCTTTAACAGTCCACAACACCGGCATTAGCCTTCTCCAATCGGCAAGTGTGTGAGTTCCTTTAAGCGTTGAGAAATTATAAAACCAACGGTTACAACGTCGTGAGACTAGATCAACGTTTAACGGCCATCAACAACTAAGACAAGGGCAAACTTTTTGAAAACAGAAATTTTAAGAAACTTTTTGGCAAATTTTGCGTGAACTTGCAAGCTGAAGTGAAATTATTTTAATGTTTTGGTTTGTTGTTGTGGTTAACTTGTTCAGACGTTTTTTTATCGTCGCAACGTTTTGCGATATAAATATTCTCAAATTTCGCTATTTACCAACTTCGACTTGCTTTTCCTTTCACTGGAAAATTAAAGAAAAAAGGTAACGTTTTGTTTCTGATTGACAAGCAGTTGGCGTAAACTGTAACTCTACCTTGTGAGCACTCTTCTTTGGTTTCTGGGACCGAAAGTCGTTTGGACATCTTTGGAAACTCGGGTGCTGTTTAACCAGTCGAATCAGTGATAAACACAAGGAAAGGTTACAGTTGTATCACTTTATTTGACACACCTGCAAGATATAGCAGTGAGTCTCTGTGGCCTCCTCTGTGAAAGGCCTTAAAATAACTGTATTCCTGTCATCGTAGGTTGCCGCACAGTGTCTGGGTGTCCCGTTGTCTTATGTCCATATTAGTGAGACGGCCACCAATACGGTACCAAACACGTTTCCTACAGCGGCGTCCACTGGAACTGAACTCAACGGACATGCTGTGAAGGTAAAGTGCAGTAGATTCACATGCGCTATTTACCGAACAATTTATCGACGAGGCGGCGTCCACTGGAATTGATCGCAACGGACATCTCGTGAAGGTAATGTACAGTAGATTTACTGGCGCTATATGCCGAACAGTTTATCAAGGAGACGGCGTCCACTTGAACGGAACCCGACGGACATGCTGTGAAGGTAAGGTACAGCAGATTTACCGGCGCAGTATATAATCAATTTGTCGACGAGGTGGCTTTTTTTATGAGCGATTAGCTCTGGTATTCAACAAATTCTTGCTGATGATGCCTGTTTTTTAAACACAAGCGTTAGAAAATAGCACTTTGATTGTTGTCGGACCATATCCCTTTGCGGAGAACCAAAGTTTGTCGTATCAACCGAAATAGAAGCCACGTTAGAGACTGTGACTACCGAGTATTGTTATTGAAAAATATAACACGCCACCTGGTAGTTGCAGAAACGGAAGCAGTCTAGTAAACTTCCTATTCCCCACTAGGTCCACTAGTCATTTTTTCTTGTTTTCATTCTCTTTGAAATTTGTAAACTATACATCCTTTTTTATGAAGATACCATGTTTATATAACATTCTTTTAAGTTTTAAAATTTTATTCATTTATTAATTTGGTTAAGAAATACAAAATGTATTTCTTTGAAATTTGTAAACTATACATCCGTTTTCATGAAGATACCATGTTTAATAACATTCTTTTAAGTTTTAAAATTTTATTCATTTATTGGTTTGGTTAAGAAATATAAAATGTATTTCGCTCCATCAGTGTACAATACTCACTTCAAGTCATGTGGCCCACTTTCAAAGACGTAATCTCGCTTACACCCGGCCCTTTTAGGTTCTGCGCATGGTTATTCAACTAGTGTGTTTTATATAATTCCAGAACGCCTGCGAAATACTAAAGGAGCGCCTTTTGCCATTCAAAGAGGCTAACCCTGGAGGATCATGGGAAGACTGGGTAAGTTGAGTTTAGCGCACTTGGTCTAAGTTATCAAGTATTTTTGTTCAACGCAGTTCAACGTAAAACTAATGTTCCAAAATGATTAACTCAAGGATACCAAAGATAATTGTTTTAAAACCAAGTTTGCTCGCAGGGTGTACCACTTAATGCGGCGACTATAAACGACTAAGTGCACCATATAAAAACCTTTCTTTTGCCTCGTCTTGCCTCGTTATGAGAGGGATTTCCGTTTGAGTTAAATAATCTGTTGTTTTTCTTTTTACTAGTACTTAAGCTTTCTTGACCTTGTTCCCTAGGTAAAAGCAGCATATCTTGGCCGTGTTAGTCTTTCGGCAACTGGCTTCTACAGGTAGGGAGACAAAAGAGATCTTTTCGATAAGATTACTCGGAACCAAGTTTGTTCACTTATTTTTTTTCAAATAGACTCTTTAATGTTTAAAATATTTGTCAATCATTTTTTTAAAAACGTTAAGAAAGAGATCGAATGTTGTACTTTAGACATTACAACTTTCACAAAGTATTTAAAAATGTTTCGCGTAGTGCAGAAATATTTTCTTAGAGCGAATAAGGTTTGTTTTCAAACTATGTTGTTCAGCAGTTTGACTCAATTCAGTCAGTCTTATTTGAATTCGCTAAACGTAACAGCAAATGTTTGCCTAAAAATATTGTGAGTGTCAGATGAATTTTAGTACTCGTACGAAACATACTCTGTACTTCGTTTTGGACATGGGTTCACAGTAAAGTTTAACCGGTTGACTGATATCGAAACGTCTAAACCAAACCTAAACAATTTCTTTCTAACTGCTATCATAGTTCCTAATCCTATCCTATCCTCGGGTTGCAATCAACCCGAGGATAGGAATAAGTTTTACCGTCACAAAATGGCTGTTTTACCGCGTAAAACTGCTCTACCGGGTGTAGACAATATTACCGGGGGAAATTTCGCCGTGGTATATTTCCACATAAACATCAAAACGAACAATAGAATTTATCGTGACAAGTACCGAGCTAGTGAGCAGGTTTTTGAAATACCAAGGTAAAATAATCAATCGCGTAATAGATTTTGACAGACACATGGAATTCGGTGCCAATTATATGAACTTGCCGGACCGTTTAACATAATTACTTATTTATGTCTGAAATTCCAAAACGAGTTAAGTCAACGCAATATAACTCACCGTGCTAATTCGCTTTTTTGGAACATGTGTAACCTCAGCCATTGCGTCATTGTTATATCCACATACAATTAAAGTTAACAAGAACTCTATTGTTAATTCTACCAACGTTACACAGGTGACGTAAAGTGCAATCGGAAAATAATGTACTATACATCAGTGTTTTCTATCAAAGCCAACATTCTGTTGCTATTTTGATGAACAGATTAAACACCTTGAAATCGTTAATTGTGACCAAACCCTTTTCCATGATAACAAGCTAGTTACCAGGTTTGGAATCAGTATTTTTAAAATTGTTTGTTTTGTTCACCAATGTTGTTTTTTTATATTTGTTTTGAAGAGTTGCGCCTCAATCATAGACGAGCTCTAACTCCAGAGCAGCATTAACCATTTGGGAATGAAAAGAAAAAATGCGTAAACTTAAACTCGTTTTTTTCTGATCTGTCGAATTATTTGCAACAACTTCATTTTATCTGAAGAACCCCGGAAATCAACCAGTGGGACTTTGATAAGAGCTGCGGCAAACCGTTTCTTTACCACACGCAAGGAGTGGCCTGTTCTGAGGTGGAGATAGACTGTCTCACAGGGGACCACAAGGTACGGCTAGAGTTGTGGTATTGTAATAGTACATTAGTGGGGTGTCCTGTTGTGAGGTGGAGATAGACTGTCTCACAGGGGACCGCAAGGTACGACTAGAATTGTCGTAGTGTAATAGCCCACTAATAGGACATTAGAGGGGTGTCCTGTTTTAAGGTGGAGATAGACTGCCTAACCAAGGACCACTAGGCACGGCTATAATTTGCTTAGTGTAGTAGTACATCAATGGAGTAGCCTGTTCTAAGGCTGAGACAGACAATCTCACAGGGGACCACAAAGTATGCTATAATTGTCTTAGTGTTGTAGTACCTCAGTGGAGCAACCCGGTTCTAAGGCTACTCTACTGAGGTACTACTACACTAAGACAATCTCACAGGGGACCACAAAGTATGCTATAATTGTCTTAGTGTAGTAGTACCCCAGTGGAGTAGCCTGTTTCATAGCTAAGACAGACTACCTCACAGGGGACCACAAAGTATGCTTTAATTGTCTTAGTGTAGTAGTACATCAGTGGAGTAGCCTGTTCTAAGACTGAGACAGACGGTCTCATAGGGGACCACAAAGTATGCTATAATTGTCTTAGCGTAATAGGACATCAGTGGAGTGGCCTTGTTCTGAGATGGAGATAGACTGCCTCGCATGGGAACACAGATACGGCTAGAATTGTCGGTTAACCTGTGTGTTAACGTTATTCCAAAGTCAGGGTAACATTAGATGCTGTAACAGGTAGTTTGTAACAACCAGGGCCCGGTTGTTTGAACGCGGGTTAACTCTAACCAATAGTTAAAGTTTTATCCAACGATTGTGTTTACCTCCTTGAAGGTTGGTTTACGTAATTGGGCGTGGGATTTTTAAAGTATACTTCAATAATAGCGGTAAAACCTCGGCGTGTTTCTGGTTAAAAGAATTTAACCCTTAGTTAAACTTAACCGCTTTCGAACAACCAGTCCCAGCTAGTTAACCATTCAGCTCATGCGATTTATCAGTGCATGTGTAAGTTCTACCTACATTATCTACACAAAATTTGTTGTTTGCTAATTGGTGGTGATACACTCAACTATCTAAGATAAAAAACGAAATTCTTCCAACCCTGTTTACAGGGAAACTATGGAGATAGTTTAGGAAAACTCAGGCGTAGTTGGGCTGTATCTGGTGACGGTAGTTGACAGATTGGTCTTCATGTTACGCCGCAGGTACTTCGCACTGACATTGTCATGGACGTAGGAAACAGCCTCAACCCAGCCATTGACATCGGCCAGGTGAGTAGCAGTTTCTAGACATGCAAACAAATGAAATTTTCTTTTTAGATAAAGTGTTTGCGTTAGTCTTTACAACATGTGTTCCGACTCTCGAGCTTTCGTTTGGAGATTTTATACAGCAAAAAAAAAGTTTACACGTTTGTCGTGGTAGCAGTCGGTATGTAACGCTTCACTAAATTTTAAACGCGAATGTTGCTACATCACAGATCGAGGGAGCATTTCTCATGGGCCGGGGTTTGTACACCCTTGAAGAGTTGGTATTTTCACCTAATGGAGGACTGGTCCTTGGTGCTGATCCGGGAACTTACAAGATTCCCTCCGTAACCGACATCCCGACTGAATTCAATGTACATCTGTTGAGAGACGCGCCAAATGAGAAAGGATTGTTTTCTTCAAAGGTTTGTCGTTTTTATTGTTATTTTTTTGACAACACAAAAAGGACAGTACACATCTTTTGACGTTCTTAGTTTCAATCACGATTTAAGTCTCATACTGATGTTTTAAAGTGTTCTAACTTTTCGGTTCATTCGAAGACACAACAGTTTTTCTAAAGCGTCCTCTGAACGAAAGTTCATCTGTCTCCCAACAGACGGTAGGCGAAGCAGCCGTGGGTCTTGCCGTTTCCGTGTTTAACGGAATCAGACAAGCAGTGATCGCAGCAAGGTTTGTCAGTGTGCTACAACAGTGACCTAACCCCTCCCCACCCCTTCTCCATGTACAGTGTTTCTCATACTTGAGTACTTTATTGCTTTGTATCATCTCTGCACTTAAATATGAGGTTGTTACTCAAGTATTGCATTTTTGCCACGCCTCTCCGGGATCAGCATTTTTGTGGCTACTGCCCGGAAGGCAGGCAGCCTCTATGTCATCGCGCTATGAGACACTTGGCGCGCGAGGTTCTCTGGGGATGTCATGCGCACGTGATATGCATTTCACAGCAAACTACATGGATTACAGACTATTTCCTGTACGTGTTTTGAGCTTGTCGGCTGGTGAGAGGCTCGAGGTTTGCGATGTTTTCGTGTTAGTTTTAGCTCGAAATTCGCTGGTCATTAGGCACACTGGCTGTTCATTTTGTCCGTTTTGCATTGAATGCATACTTTTACAGGACGAGAGAACATACCATATTAGGTTTATTTTTTTTCTCGAAGTTCACTGGCCGATAAATTGCTGTATTTTGTTAGAAAATACGGACAACAATCATATATTTCTGCGGTTTTATTATAAATTATGCAAGAATTTGCCAAGTGAACTGTCACGCACACAGATCTACGCACTGACATAAAAGTTATTTTTTTTTAAAAATACGAAAGTTTTGACAATTAAATTTCTGTGTCGCTTTGAAAATTAATTTACTTTTAGAAGATAAGATGTATGTGAAGATTCAGTTTTTATTAGCCAATTCCACTCGAAAACGAAAATTAGGTCAAAAGTTAGCAAAAAACTGACTTCGATTTCAACAAGATCACGTTAACTGAAATTGAAATGATTACATAGTCACTCCTGCCCAAAAGCTACAACAGATGTTTAGATTCAATGCTTGATGATTAACTACTCAAAATAAAATAATAATAAAATCGTAATAGCAGTAGCCACATGCACATATTACGTGCCTATTTTTGAACTCCGCGTACTTCAGACTGTGTGTTGCCACAAAGAACACGCTTTAAAAACACAATAGCGTTACATTTGCAAATCAAGACTCACAAAGCGCATACAAAACAACACAACTTAACAGAGTCAGACACGTAATACAACACGGCGTCCACAACACGCTGTACACTATAAACCGACCTGCCACACAGCACAACTCAACAAAACTGGGCCCGGTTGTTCGAAGGTGAGTTTAAGTTAACCCAGGGTTAGGCGAAACTTTGTAAATCCAAAATGACAGCCCAAATAAGACTTTAAGGAGGTAAACTTGTTCGTGAGTTAAATACTTAACTCTGAGTTTGTGCTAACTCACAGCTACTCACCTTGCGGCAGTAGTATTAATAAGTATAAAACACACGCAAAGTCAGAACACAACCAAATTTGACCATATACAGTAATATAAATGTCAAATAAATGTTCACGCAACATTCCT
>JAOBRG010152657.1:0-18544 GCA_027574985.1 Umimayanthus nakama | reverse complement strand
AATCATTTTAACTCTAGGGGGGGGGGGGGGGAGATTGAGGAACGGGGGCAGACAACGGCGGCGGCGGATGCTGGGTTTTGGACAAAGACGAGCAGGTTTTCAAGTTCACCAAGTTTTTCAAAGAAACCAATAGGCACAAAACTTATTATTACAATTACTTCACAACTTTCCAGTATCTTGTATTCCTAAGAGGCACCGATTTCGTTTGGGGAAAAGGTCAAACCCCTATAAGTATGTTTCCCCATCCTTCAACCTGCCACAAAGACACAAACGCCATCCCATGTTTTCCAAGAGCAACTCAGTACCCAGTTATCAAGCACACTATGGCTCCGCAAGTGTCAAATGAAGAATTTGAAAACCAAACGACTCAAACAAACAATAAACTTTAGTCATTGAACATGTGGGAAGGAAATAGTCAGACACTTTTTTCTTCGGTGGGCGGGGAGGGGGGGACATAACCAAGTGAACTCTCCGGCACTTTTTAAAATGAGGAAACACTGACTCGTAACAAAAGAAACTATTTGTTTGTCATTCTTTCTTTCTTTCTAGATTACCGCTTTTTCATTGCCATACTTTCTCATCTTTTCAACTGCCACCGATCAACCAAACAGATGAAACGGAACTAATCTTGTGCCTTAGATCTGTGAACAGTACCAACTTTACAGTCGGAAAAAGTTCGGTTTAATTGAAACAACATTTGATTAGGGCTGGCACGAGCATCCGTTCGCTTTACATTTGAAACCTTTCGTAACTTCGAACTTTCGTCTACATTACGAAGTTGTGGTGTCTACAAGAAATACATATGTTTTGATTACAGGGCCGATACTGCCCTGAGCTAGCATGCTTTTTCTTGGCCTTCTATCGATGCGTGGATTTTTCTCGAGTTTTCTTTGGTTACCAAACAAACTTCGGGGCACCAAACAACCAAAGGGTCGTGCAATCATGAAGACGGTGGCAAAATCTAGACTAGCATCACTCTGGCCTTCAACCATCGTTGACAAGGCGACACTGGTAAGAAACCCGCCAGTTTCTTTGTTATATGTTTTTTGTTATCTGTATCTTTTGTTCATTGGCATTGGCCCTGAACATAACACAAAAAGTATTGAAGTGCAAATGACCAACTTACCAGAAGCATTTTGTCTCACACGTAAAACTAACCATTGTACACGGTCACGGTTTGTTTACATAAAAATTGGCAGCTTTGTTCACTACCATTGAAATTTGTTGACACGAACCGCGGAGCAACTTTGAGATTTTTATTTGGGGGGGGGGGCACCGTTAGTGGCTCAATATTCGGGGGGGGTGGCACCAGCCGCTTTTTATTACCGAGTCTTAATAATTTAAAAATATTGGTGGACTCCGCGGTCCCTGGTTGAGCCTCACAACACAAGCAGCACACGTCTTAAGGTCCCAGCGAACACCATTTAAAACAGAGCAATTATTTCAGTCTTTTATTTACTGATTTGTTTACTTATTAAGTTACTACTTCTTTAAGAGCTTTTACTGAGAAACTATTTGTTTCTTTTTAAATATAATTTATTGCATAGCTGTACACGATAGGTATTCAACCCAATTTATTGTCTCAAGATTTTCTACTACCAAGAAACACTTTAGAATAGACAAGGACATACTTTTTGAACACAATTATGTTTCTGTGCAGTAAAATTCAAAGAAATTATATTTCATGCAAAAAGCCGTAAATAGAACTTCATCATTATAAAAAATTAAACCGTTAAACTCAAACCGAAATCCTTTCGGTGCATATACACATAACTCTTTCAGTTTTGCTTCATCTAACGACTTGTGTGTCAAACAAGTCTTGCTTAACCATAAATACTTCAGTTTTAACACTACATTCATTTTCATCCGTTAAAGTACGACTGATAAGTATGTACTTCATGCATCTAACTTTCAGTTGTTTCCTTTTCTGAAGAGTAAATAGATTTGTAGAGCCGTCATAAGGTAGCAACATGACAGACAAGTCAAACAATCAATCAATCAATTTGTCAAACAATCCAAACCAATCAATCAAACAGTCGATTGACCGAGCAAGAAATTGATCAATCATGTAATCAGCCAATCAGTTAATCAATCAAACAATAGATGGGTTCATTAGATATCACTTAGTCAATCAGCTGATCATTTACTCTTGGTCCATTTAGAAGACATAGTGTCGGGATGAGATCAATTTAGACTTTATTCTTCAGAAACTGCTTTCCAAACATAATTTGCATATCAATCGGCTTTCGAAACCCTGTTTCAAGACCCCAATTCAACGCCGCCTTTGATCCACCGTACTGAATCCTTTGCACGCCAGCGCACAATAACGGTGGAATTCATCGGCTACAGATTATCTGTGATACTATCCGCATATAATGCTAGGTACCAGCCCCGCCTTACTGAACTGATGCACAGCCATTCCATAGCATTCATTTGAGGTCTTGGCATAGGTCAGCGGAAGCTTTAATTAAATATAAACTATTCGTTTATTCCAACCTAAAACGATCATTTCAACCGTATTCTGCTTCACAACCCTCTGAAACAAGAGCTAACTCGCATCTAACAATATATCTGAGGACCTTCCGAACTACGAAATTGGAATGCAATTTGCCCGAGAGGCATTTATTTAGTAATAAATTCGCGAATATTTCAAGACATTTTATGGTTGATATTTTTTTTTACCGAAATCTAAACGGTTCTATGAAAGTACGCTATAATGCTGGTATCATCCTAGATGACTTCAGAGAATTATTTTTTTCACTAACACAAGATAATTTTACAATAATTACAGCAGATCTAACAGTAAATCTATTTATTGCTTTTACGTTTTTTCAGTAACGTGAAGAACGAAGAACAGTGGCATGCAGCACGCCGTGGAATCAGACAGACGAATGGGTTGGTGGATGGGTGGGTGTCACAACTGATTGACAGGTGTCACAACTGATTGACAGATGCCTAAATCCTGTTGCTTTATCATGATTCTTCTGAAAATGAGAGTTCAAATATTACAAGGTTACATCAAATGCATGCAAGTTTTGATGGTTTACATTTCATGCAAAGGAATAACTCATTTTATGTCACGATGTTGCAGTACTTTATAGGTCACGATGTCTATTACGATTTTAGTGTCACGTTAGGTGTTGATGGATTTGAATACAACGAAGCATGCATGTTTAATTCTAGAACACTTTATCACACAGTAATGCGTACTTTAGTTTTATAATCTTTTATTATTAAAGTCGATTTTACAAAAGCCGTCGGTATACTTATAAACCACGATGAAAACGGATGGTTTTATTAAGTTTGTGGCAGTTTTAAAACTGGTTATCTTTAAGACACGTTACCACAATTAGCAAGGCAACTCCAAGGAGTCCCGGGCGATTGAGTCGTGTTTCTTACCATTCTCGTGGTCCAACGTGATGGAGTCCGAAGGCGGGCTTGGTTTACTGATGCCGACCTCATTATTCGCACTCACACGAAACTGATAGGTTGCGCCAGGTGTTAAGTCGTCTATACTAGTAGAAGAGCCCGCAACAAACGGCACAGCGGCTTGCCATACACTGACCCCAGTCTCCTTGTATTCAACAGTGTAGGCCGTAATAGTTCTATTGCCGTCGTACTCCGACTCGCCCCATGCAAGCACAAGAGACGACGACGAAACCTCAGTGGGGTAGGGTTTGGACGGTGGTTCTGGGACACCTGTACGGATACGAACCACGTGATCAGTAAATCGTCCAAAGCGGCAGAAGTCTTCAACCTCATTTACTACCAAGATGGTGAACACTTAATTGGAAGTAATCAAGGCACAGTGCGCGTGTGTGTAGCATGAGACAGCTTTTTCAACAGAAAGGTCTATAAAACATTGCAAACTATGTGTGTGCTCTTTGTTAGCAAGAAAAATTGTGCATTTTAAGTACCGCAATGACTTCCTGAACAAAAAATCCCAACAAAGTTATGCTGCTAGCTACAATCCACCTTAAACTAACATGCAACTGTTCACGTGATAATCATTTTGATATTTTATACGTTACTAGTTTGATGTAAATTGTTTTAAATAAAATGCAACCAAAAGTTTTTTTTATCAATATATCATTTAGTACACACACCAAAAACTAGAACAATTGGTATTGTTTGCTATGGGTGACAATCGACTCTGTGTATGTAACAACAAGAATATGCCTGCAAGTGTCCCAACTGTCAAACATAATGGATACAGATACAGACATAGGCACACCAGCTTACCTGTCACGGCGAGTTGAGCTGAACACGTGACAGACCCAGCAATACAGGATATCGTACATGAATATGAGCCAGTGTCCGGTACCACCGAAGACGTAATCTCCAGTGCATGCGTATTACCGTCCCGTTCGATTTTGTGTCTCTCCCCATTAACAATCTGTACAGCGTTCCTACTCCACATAACCTTATATGGAATCTCCGTAGCCGCCACTTTGCAACATAGTCGAACATTTTCCGTGTTATTTACCGTCACGTCGCATAAAGGTTCCAAGAATTTGATTGGGGCTGTAAAATAAACAAAAGTGTTAGGTAACGCAATACATTAAGAGTTTCATGCGTTACTGCAAAAGGTAGAAGAAAAATCAAGTAACGTACCGGGTTCAAGGTTTTCCAGTTGATCCTGTGAAGGGGACAAAAAACCAATCAAATTAATAATGAATGTATAAAAGTAAAACGAATAGTTTTTGTTCTTAACGTGATTACGTATGGAATGGTCGCCCAATCTCTTAGGTTAACCCAGAAAGTTTTTATAAAAGCGCTCGATAAAACCGATCTTGGCGTGAAAACCCCCCTGGAGCCAGGGTGACATCAACTCATTTCAGCCACTGTACGAAACCAGGATTCATTTCAGGTAGCAGTGGAGGGAAGTGCGAATGATAAACACTACGCCGACCCGACACTGTGGTAAAGGCGATGAATGGTGATAAATGTGTCATGAGTGATTAAGTATATGTGTCTATGTCATAACCTGTATGGAGACAAGTAGTGACACTATGTAATTGTATTGCATGCTTTATAGTTAGAAGCTTTTTGCATTGCTCAACCATTAAAATGGTAAAGTTAGTCCTTTTTTAAAACTTTGTACTTTTATATATTTTGTACTTTTTTTCTTCGTTTAGTGTTCATGTTAATATTCAAGTCAATCCTCCGGCCCTAACTACCAGCTGTCATCCAGCTTGTAAAACTTCGAGGTTATTCTAGGTGGCGCTTACTATCAATTGCTTCATTTAAATTTTATTCAGTTTGTCATGTATTGTTTTTTAAGGTATAAATAAAGTCTTTGTTCAGTTGTTTGTTTTGTTCATTTGTTTTGTTTGTTTTGTTTATTCGTTCGTTTGTTTGGAGAATGCACACAAAGCAACCGATCGGGTGATGTTCGATATACCAAGTGAAGTGCCATCGTTCATTGTTTCAAAGTGACAGTACATTGTTGCGTTCTTTGTGACGCAACTCAGGGCTCATTGTCACTTGGTACATCGAACATAGCCGCCCGATCCACACTCACCAGATCATCTGCGGAGTCGCCCGAAACCGAATTGGCTCTATTAAACTTGTCCACGTGCTTCTTTAACTTGTCCGACATGCTGTTTATGTGATCGTCTCGTGTCTTCTTTAGACTACGCCTCCTCAAAGTAGCGTCACTGGAATCAATGAAACACGAGATAAGTTGTTGTTTTTTTCTACGGGGAACATTCAAAAAAATTCTGGAGCAACACGGCAAGAAAAGGAACTACTACCGAAGTCCCATTTGAAGGATATAACATGGTTATGCACCTACTAGACACTTGGGTTCATTACTAGCAAACGCCATTTTTCGCATTATAATTTCAGAGTCTTTCAGAACCAAAACGTATATATTACTAGTTCGGTCAGACCTAAAACCAAAAAAACAAAACATATAATTCAAAAGTCTTTTTTTTTACAAAAGTTATATCTGAAAATATTGCCGTGTACATCGTTGAAGTACTCAAGGACATTTTTTCAGTCCTATATAAAGTTCAAACGTGTTTGTTGGGTCCCCTCTTGAAAATGAAAAGCAAGTCAAAAGAAGGTTTCCGCCTCTGCCATGGAATTTTTTTGAATACTCTGTGGTGACTTTCACTATACTGGACGAGTTCACAGAAGATTTTCTGAGCAACGGTTTGTTAAATGAATCTATCAGGAGATTCAAAACAACCATGCAGTGATGTAACTAGGGTAGAGCTTCTCCGGAGGGCAAAAAAACTGTGCGTTCGATTACAAATTCGAGACAGAGGCGAACGTAAAGTCAAAGATAAGCCAAGAATAGAACAAATTGAACAGCCTTCCGTCCGAGTACCGTAGCCCAATCACTTGAAGGGAAACAGCGAACCAGAATACAGTTCGAATGATAATTTTTACAGAGGAAACACCGAACAAGAGAAATAAAGTAAAAAATGGGATAGTATTAGTAGAGAACTTGATTATGATACGCATATGTGTAGCAACTAAAAATAAATTATCTTTAGAAAAAGTAAATTAGTTACCCAACACCACATGCACAGACAGTCGATACAGCGAAAGGTCTGAACCTAGTTGTAGCAAGTTGATCGTCCGGGTAAATGTAGTCCGTATTGATTGTGACTGGCCTTTCGACAACCTTCGACTCTGAAGTCAAGACGACTTCCATATAGGCTGTCGAATGTCAGGACAGCATCACTTAGACGATCAAACAGCGACAAACATAAATATAGTTGAAATTACAAACTGACAAACACACTAGTCAGAACAGAATTGCGTGCCACTGGATTTTGATTTTAAAAAAAATATATCGAAGAAAATACTTTGAAGAACGATGCGTACATGTACTGTACGATTACCAGTCGAAAATACTGATCAACATTTTAGGAAAAGTGGTCAGCAGGTCTCAGCATTTCTTTTAATGTTTGCATGTTGTCACTGTAAAGTTGCTTTGACTGAACAGGTACAGGCTTCACCCACCACAGTGACACGAACTTCTGTTCGACTGTAGAGTTTGTGCAGTGCAAACGAAACTTACTTAAAACTTGCGTTGCGACGCACTTTCCCAGCTGCTTTTCCGAGTCTGATTAATAAGTAAAATAAACAACAAGAAAAAAAAATCAACAAAAATAATTCTACGACAACAAAGGCAACAAAAAGTAGCAGTTATTTTACCCAGGTTATTTAACTTTAACAGCTCGCAAAAGCATCAAGACTATCTATAAGTTCTTTACTCAGTTTTGTCGGTCTTTTACTATTAATCTCTGTTGCTAGTGGAGATAAGCACTTCCATGGAATCGTGAATAAGAACGAAATGTAAGTTAAAATGAAAAGAAAATTACTAAGTGGCAATACTTGTGCTACCCGGTGACTAACAGTGCAAGAATGTTGTGTCCAGTTCTCCGACTTTCTGTATTTCCAGTTTCGTGTGAATGCACTGGTTACAAATATGATACAAGACAACAAACGTCGAAAGATGCAATGATGCCAAGTTCCATTCTCCATTTTCAGTTGCGTGTGAATGGACTGATGAGAAATCTAACGTAAGACTAAACAAACATCGAATGGTGCAACGCTATGGTGTTCTGTTCTCCGACTTTCTGTATTCAAACTGCGTGAGAACGGACTGAAAGAAACCCCACACAAGACTACGAATGTAACGTATATCGACGTTGCAACGATGGAGTGTTCTGTTCCGTCCTTAGATCTTCCATATTTCCAGTTGCGTGTGAATTGCCTGTTGAAAATCCAGTACAAAAACACAAACGTGACGTGCAATGAACGGTGCAACGATTTCCGAACCTCTGTATTTCCAGTTGCATGAAAAACAGACTGATGAAAAGTCTAATACAAGACTATAGCAGACATGGAACGGTGCGACGCTCTGCTGTTCTCTTTGCCAACATTTTGTATTCCAGTTGCGTGTGAATGGACTGATGAAAACATTATTACACCAGAATACAAACGTAACGAATATCGAACAGTGCAACTAAGAACTGTGCGGAACCAGATGAACGATTCAGGGTGAAAACAGGAAATTAAAAGCGTGTATGAATAGGCCGTTGAAATGTTTTAAAAACGGTGCCACGAAAGTGTGCTCAACATCTTCACAACTGTTAAGGTCAAATTTGTTTAGAGTACCACATGATCGTGATGGTGTCTCGAGTGAGATGCGTCCGTCGGTATTGAAAGGAATCGAAAGCAGCACTCAGATTATCGAAACTTACGAAAAGCTCCCATGTCGGCACACCTTTGGCGACTGTACGCCCAATCTGGTTAAAAGAAAGTCATAGCAAACGAGAGAGGAATCAGAACAAAGCTCACTCATTGTAATAACCGCTGTAACAAGAAAATATTAGTGTCAGCTGAAGGAGAATGGTTTGGTTACCTGGTTGGAGGAATGAGGGACGGTTTCTTGGAATCTTTTTCTGCTGTAAAAAACGAAACAATAACAGTGTCAAAAACTAGATGGAACAGGAGCACGGGGAGGGAGGAGGGAAAACCCGAAGTATTTTTTTGGTTGATATTTACTATATTCGCTACTTATCCTTATTTAAATCCATCTTCAGTCATCATCACTCATTACCACTCTGTATCATTCACTTTCATACTCTATCTTTCACCCTCTATCTCAATCAATCACCCACCATCATTCTCCCCCTCACCATCATTCTTTATCACTTACCACCCTTCTCTATCGCACATCGTCATTCGCCATTACCCATCAATAGTTCTCTATCATTCAGCACTTTTTGCCACCATTCACACACCAAAACACCATATACGAACTATTCAGATGTTAAAACCCTACTAGTTGCTCACAGAATAGCCAATGTCTTGGAAAAGTTATTAGCAAACACAATCTTAAAGTGCCTTTCTTTTGTAGCATCATAAAAAGTCGTTCGCGTAAACAACTAACCATTTTTGGAAATAAGGTCTTTTTGAGACAAACAGTTGAAATTGAAGAGATCTATAATAGCTCATACAGTTATCCGGTTTATTTGCGGTGATCTTTGACTTACAATTCGAGCCAATGTTGTTGTTTGTCTCAGATTCTTTACAAAGAATCTTGGCCGGTACAAGTCCCAACTTATCGGCGGCCGTGTTGCACACGTACATCCAGTTCTTGTCGTGTTTCTTGCTGGACACGAGGTACACAAACTCGCCTTTCTTGACCGTTAGCTGGTCCTTATCCTTTCCTTTGTAGTCCTCCATCACCACGTATCGGTCTTTGTCACGCTGGAAAAATCACGATAAATGTCAGGACTTACACGGTTACTGTTCGTGAATTGACATGTGGCTGGCTTAACGGACAACTCCTAAGCTGGAGGTTTTCTTTTTCTATTAGAGCCACTGTAACAATCGTCCGAAAAAACAGAATAGGATAGCACGCCTGGACGAGTGTTACACTGGCTTTAATAGAAATAGAAAACCTCCGACTTAGGAAATACATTGTCACACTTTTATCAATACACTAAGAAAACTGCGAAACAGTTGTGACATGTTAGTAGCAGTCGACATTACTGTTATTATTATTATTATTGCTGTTGTTGTTATTCTTGTTGTTATTATTATTATTATAATTATTATAATAATAATAATAATAATAATAATAATAATTATTATTATTATTATTATTATTATTATTATTATTATTATTACCATCATCATTATTATATTAACATCATTATCATCAACACCACGACCAGGTAGAAGTTACTAACTGAAGCTTGAAAATCTTTCGGCTTTCACACCAGGCTTGAATGGTGCATGTTTTCTTCAGTAACTACAATTACTACCAGAGCTATCAAGCCTTCACTGCACGTGTTAGGTCCGGTAAACGAGTCTGGGTGTGAGAACGAAAACATTTCTGTGCTAGACTTTAGAAAGAAACATGGAACGGAAATAGGCTTGGTAAAATGTTCAATGATGGAGCGGAAATGATCAACAGGGAGGATACTTACTGTTGGAGTCGAGAAGGCCGATGTAAGCTCTTCCAGCGATTTGGCCGTCTCCAGTGGAATGAGGTGCATGTGTTTCACTAATGACGACAGGTCCGAGCTTGGAACACTTCCTAAGCTGGGTGTAAACTGGGACATAGGCAAAGAACACCATTAGTAATATCGGCCCGTCATCTGCGAGTGTTGGCCACGGTACAATTATCACACAGCTCATCTCAAAAACAGATAAATTTGATCATCCTACGCCAATCCTGATGGCTCATTGAAGTCAACACGAGTTTAAAACCTTGCTCTTAAGCTACAAGATTCTCAAGGGACTCATCCGCACTATGTGTCTGACCTGATATCGGCCTATAAACCCATTCGTACTAACCTTCGCTCGGCATATAAGAACCTGCTGGTTCTTGGAAAAAAATAACTGAAAATTTTCCGCGATCGTTGTCTCTAAGTTGTTTCTCCTGTTCTATTAGTAATAATAACCCTTCTGTTCCAACTATTTAAAAAAACTCTGAGCTGAAAAATTTTCTATGGCATTTTGGTGCATAATTTGTTTCATTGCATTGCCAAGCACTCTTGAGCTTTAATGGTAAAATGGGCCAAAAAATTTCTAATATTGTTATCCCGTTGAGTATCCGAATGTCGGCACTCACCTGTGGCGGTCTCTTGAGGGAACCCGTGCAGGGCAGGCTGGCGGCGCGGTGCGAGTGAGGTAACGCGTTGGTTGTTGTGCAGGACGGTGTTGATTGGCCTTTCGTTGTCACAGCAACCTGAGGATTAGCAGCTGGCGCCCTGGGGAAAGGAAAGCAACTCGTATCAGATACAATAGGAACTTTATCTCAGAGCTACGAACCCAAAAAGCTAAGCGAGAACAACAATTGATTAATTTTCTTTTTTGTTGTTTAGTCATCTAATTCCAGCGGTTTCATCTTTATGCCCTTCCTTCGCCAATACTGGAACAAACGCGAAAACTGCTAACTCGAGAGAAGTCGTTCACCATAGATTGTACTCTCTTCTCGATGAGGCCTGAAAACTAACTCCTGAAAGGGTAACCTGAAGCATTCCAAAACAACATTTTCCCGGTTATTGTGTGATTTAATGTTGACTTTTGTTTTTGTCTTTCGTTTGTTACGTGTTTACAGCTCTTCCAAGCCTCCTCGTTTCATACATATTTGTACAATCACTAAGGCCTGGGTTACACGGCGATTTCAGATCCACCGAAATTAACTAAGTTCGATTAGTTAGTCAAACGTCGAACTTTCAAAGTAACAGATAATAAAACAAAATTTTACCTACAGCTAGATTTTGTGTGTGTTAGTGGGTGATCTCCTGAATGTATTTACTGTTCTTGTGATTTTTTTTTAGAATTTTTTCCACCTACTTTCCCTGCTAAATATTCACATTTTTAATTTCTCTGTGTATTGGGCACCCGACTAGATTAGTTTGTAGTTATTTTTGGTGTTCAACCACTAATAGTGGAAGTAAAGTTTTGTTGCTGTTTCTTCAGTCGACCGCAATTCAGTCGCTCTTATGCCCATCTAATCGACATCCTAGTCTATAAGAAGGACTGGGTCGATCGACACTCAATCAGTCGATCTTAATTGGGATAAATGTAGAACCTATCATGTGGTTAACTGCAGTTGAGATAAGTTCAACGCATTTTAGAGATCGATGTCGGTTCAACCTGAGCCTTAGAAACTTACGTTTGACACTCATCCAGTATGTCAGATGTAGTTAAGTACTTCTGGTACTCGATGGGTCTCTCCAAAGCTGCAAGAGCAACAACAGGACGTTAGAAACACTAAAATCGTGGTTTTCGACTTCTTGTATTTTAATCCGGTGGCTAGAGAAGCGATTAACCAAAGACTGTTTAAAAAATACAAGTATTTGACGAGTCTTTAAACATTTTACGTTACAAAAAATGTTAAAAGTAATAATATGTTAAACTGAAAGGCATCTTTATTTAAAAAAAAAATTTATATGACAATATTTTGAGGGTCTTACTTCTCAAAAACGACAAGGTTTCAGTCATATTTAAATTATATATAAGTTGAACGAAATTGAAATTTTGCGAGGACTTAACAGACCAGTTTCGTATTCCCAGTTGCCGCTGATTACAATGACTATAGACTCGCTTTTACAGCACGAGCCTCGACCTGACGTTAAATATTCATAAATTCCAGAGTGAACATGAGCTATTCACAACTCTGTGTATTGTTGGAGATTGAGATCTCGCCGGTATTTGTGAGTATTCAAAATCAAGACAAGGCTCGTGATGTAAAAAAGAGTCTAGAGTCATTGTAATCAGCGGCAACCGGAAATACGAAACTGGTCTACTGCTTTACAAGAGCTTTCTTTAACAGTTTTAACTGAGACGGATATTACAGTTTTTAGCAGTTGAAAATGTAAGAATTCTTTGGGATGTTTAAGTTTTACACTATTTTAATTTAAAAGGAACAAGTTGTCAAACCTTGCTTATTACAAAATTTATACAGAGCAAAATGGGTTTAGAATATTTAATGTGTTTATTTAAATATTTAGTGATTACTTTTGTTCAAACCTTCTTTTCTTTCTTTTAAGACTTCGTTCACTTCAGGGGGAGTATCTGCCATGATGGAGTCAAAAACGTCATGTTAATGGAGATTTAACGTCCTCAGCCGTCTGGCAAGTTTAACTTTATTCATAAGCATGATCTTCATATCGAGTTATACCCAAACACCGACACTAAGCGTTTCTAAACACACATACATGTATACACAGGCGCACGCACATACACCACAAATATATACAAAATTAAAGCAAAAACCAGTTTCTCGTTTTCACACACCCCTTTCTTCAGGTATTCTGGTAGAGAACACAAGTTTCTGCTAACTCGTTCTCACATTTTGGCGTTAACTGTACATTTATCTATTATCGTGCCGACTTATATCTTCCAACCATCCCGGTCCGACATGAGACCAGCGAATTCTTCCTTCGTTGCACCCATGTGCAAGCATAGCGTTTTCAGCTATGAAAATACCATGTCAACATTTCATGTTCTTGGCCGATGACGTGCCCATTCTACGTGTATTAATTCTCAATACGATGCAAGAACGAGGTTTGTTTTTTCAATTTCCGATAGCATTGCTAAAACTCCAGGTAACAACGAAGAAAACTTGACTTACCGATTGCGAACGCTGTTTGTGACTCGAGCAGTTTCTTCAAAGCCAAAATCCACTCAGTCTTGGACTCTTCAGAGGCGGCAGTCAAAGCGAAGATCTCGGAGTCAGAGCCCTCGTGTGTCCAGACGGCGAACTTACAGGGGTCATCATCAACTCCATCCGTCAGCCCCATTTTGTTCATCTGTACAACCAGATAGATTATGAGGGAAGTATCTAGGTATCGTTAAAATCTGAATTTGAGTTCAAAAAAAATTTATAACTGAAAACAAAAGCATCTCATAAAATAATTTATTATATGGCTGATTGATTTTGCGTGCTGTGATTGGTCAATTCTAGCTCTGGATCACCATTTCAAAACCGGAATAATCAACAAAACCATATAATAAACATCTTATTTGCCTCGTTTGCTCGGTCCGTACGGCAGGTTATGGATCCTTGTTTTTTCCTTCCTTGTTTTTATGGCCAATGAAGGGCCATAAAAGGAAGGAAAAAAACTCGGTCCATAACTTGCCATACGGACCTCGTACTCGGCTAACTAAAGGTATTTACAAAAGTTACTTAAAAACGGTACTGTAATGCAGACACTCCCTTCATTTGGCATAAACTGAGAACATCTTAACTTTTGAACTAGTTATCGAAAACCTTTGGAAATGACCTTTTGATTCCCGCCTGCCCTGAAAATTCACTAAAACAAAATAGAGCTAATTTCTTTTAAACTTTAAAAACAGAATTTTAAGAAAAATTCAGCGTTTGAAAAGTGCAGCAAGGCGGAAGAGCGGGGACCTGGAGGGGGAGGGAGGGGGGGATGCAGGTCAAAACATTGTGTTTACCTTGACACTGTGCCTGTAAATATACACCGTCCAGTCCGTTTTCCTTTCAAACGGTTCGCTGAAGATGACAAGTTGCTCAAACAGAAACACACGTCTCTTGCACGGCTTTGATTTCTCCTTCAAGTCAGCAACCATCAGCGTGTCTTGCATGATGAGGTTTCCCTGTGCTGCGATCTTAATCTGCAAAAATCGACCACGCGAGAGTTTGGTCAGCACTTTGCAGAGAGGAAACGCGCGGAGAAATATTCACAATCGAAGAGTTAAGTCGCTATAGTTTGTAGTTTCTGAATCACTGAACGAAAATCTAAGCCGTAACCATTCAAATAAAAGCTCTTGATGAGAACATTCTCACTGTGGTAATAGTTTGTAAATCTGGGCGAATGGATAGATGCGCAACCATTCATAAAATGAATTTATGAACTAGCGGAGACAACCCATAACAAGATGGTCATTAAAATGGCGGCTCTAAAATATTTTTTAGTGGTGGCCGAAAAAACCCCTTTAATTTGACTGTCAACTCTGCTTGCCCTGGAAAAGTACAAGCTTTTCCTTTTACCTATTTCTCAAAACTCACAGACAAAAGCAGAAAACTACTACATTTGAATACTTAACACGGTGAATAAGAAAATACAAAAGCTCTTACAGAAACTTTGTCCTTACCGTACAACCTTCCAACATGCCCACGTTCATCATGTCGTTGGCTTTCTTGGGCACAATATGCATCAACTCGAGCGCTTTCTGCAGAGCAACGGAAACAATTCAAGATAAGTCTCTTACTCCGGTCCGGTTGGTCCTACCAGTCATTTATTAAATGGAACGCACGAGTTTTCAGAACTGGTTCTGGCCAGAGTTACCCTACTCATGAACCAAACCCACTCAGTACACTGCAGGATCTTAATTTACTGGGGTCACATAGGAGGGGTTTTCTAGTTTAAAAGACTAACAACTTACCTTCAGCTCCTTGGTGTCCAGCCCGGCCTTCGTTGTATACTTCACGAAGTCTTTCAGCAGCAGCTGGTACTTCATAATCCGTTGAACCGGTTTGATAAGATAGTCCTCCAGGGATAAACGGAAGCTTAACCTTCCCATCACATCCTGCAAACCACACAAATCAGTATCCAAGGTACAACTTAGACCCCCGATAATTCCAATCATCAACCCCTGGATAACTCGAACTCTTTTGCCTTACTACTACTTTGAATAAATCGGTACTCCTCTTTCAATGGCTAGAGTTATTTTGTGTTCATCTCCGATTTTATTACTATCAGGGAGTCAGCTAATCTGCAAAAATTTACAGATCAAACTCGTGCCTTTCACACCGAACCAATAAAGGTTGTTTCTTTTCTTGTAAAGCAATTTTTTTATAAGAAATTTTTACTAAGCTCGTAAAGCTAAGAGTCAACCTACGCAAACGCCGACGATTGTTAACTTATGCAAGTATTGGAAAAACAAGTCAACAGTAAGCAAAAACTCACCACAAAGTAGGTGTCTTTGTACTCATGCACAAGCGCGGTGGACTTTGGTTTGTTCTGACAATATATCACATACATCTGGAGTCTTCTCTCCTGTTTAAAGGCAAATGCAGTAACGTATTACCTACTATGGGGTTGTTCTGAGAGTGTATCACAGAAAAGCTGTGCCACATCTACCCAACAGAAAGATGTGCGAGAGAGGGAAGGTCTTAGTTTTGATTGTGAATACTTACTCTTCACCCTAATCCCTTTCTAAACGTCCATGACCATGTTTCAAACAAATATTGTAATAACCACTACCATCTAAAAACTGTACTGGAGCATAATACAAGAAAGTGCAAAACTTACAGCTTTTAGAAAGACGGAAGCTAGTTTCTCCGGCGCATCTTCGCACTTTTCCAGTTCTTTTGAGAACGTGCTGCGTAGAGAAAGGACATTGTTAGTACTGGGTACGTGTAATACACAGCCCAGACTCACTCTCACTTTCACATGAAATTTGAACAGGCAACGATATTAACGGAGTGGAAACAGTAAATGCGATCGCAAAGGCTGAGTAGAAATGCTGCATATTTTAATAGCGTTGTACAAAACACTTTCAACTCAAGCTCAGGGTTTTTAATTGTTTGAAATAGATTTTTACCAATGAACTGTAATAAAACTTTATTAATACTCGTAAACTGTAATCTGTTACTGAATAATACTCTTAATATAGTTCTTGTTCCGATCTAGTCTAGCTCAAACTAAAAGAGGTTTCGATACGTTTTTGAAGACAGTGGAAACCAAACCTACGTTTTGTGCCATTCCCAGATCTGTTTGATGTTTCCCAACAGTACGCGATCTTTTCCTTGCAGTTCTTCTGGAACATCGGGTTTGGACAGCTCAGGAATGAAGCCCTGAAACGAACAAAACTATGCTTAGTCCCGTGGGGAGAATCAAACACATCTGCACTGGAAACCAACATGAACAGTTTTATTACCTCACAAATTTCTCCGAGGCTTTTGACGTAGTCCTGTTCCGTTGAAAGAAGTTCTTTGAGGACAAACCTAACGATGGACAATAAAGCATGAGTACTGAACGCGAAGATCAGTCGATTTCAATCAGTAACTCAGGGTATTGACTGGCAGAGGTGGCTACACTTTGCGCAAACACTTTTCCAGTGATAGATCTAGGGTTTGAAATGTGAGGGTTCATTGGACCCTTGTTACTGAAATGGGGTGTCATCATAGTGTTCACAACTTTGGGTAGGGTGTTTTTTATCTTTTCCCAAAACAATTTTTTTGTCGCTTTTTTTCACTTAACTACAGCAAGATTCAGTTCTATGTCGTTCAATAATTGATCAAAGACATACAAAAAAAACCCACAATACAACATTTAGGGTAGAATTATCAGGGCCCTCCGTCCGACATTCTTTAAACTCATTTCTGTTACTTCCAGCGATTCCCAATCCCAGCTTCACCCCTCTGGTATTCACAGACTTTACTTTCGTCTCTTCCCCACGGAGAGAACATAGAACCAAATCCTGATAGTCAGAGACTAAAACTCGAAAAGACCTAACACTTTCATGCACACAAACGAATCACGTGGTCCAATGCGTTTCGAACTCACGTTCTTTTTCTAAGAGCCAGCGCCTCCAGGTCTTCCGTGTCAGCGGTCTGCTCGGCGGAGAGCCTGGGTTCCAGCCCGATGCTATCCTGCAGGTGGTCGACGCCCTCCAGCTCCTCGTCCTCCTCCTCATCGCACGACAGGTTCAGCGCGATCTCGTGCTCCCTCACTACGTCGTCACGCCTCTCCTGGACCTCTTCCAGTGTCACGCCATCCACAACAGACTCCTCTGGTATACTCTGAGGATAAGTGTCGTAACGTAAGAGTGCGTAACGCAAGAATCGTAACATCAGAGTGTCTTAAGGTAAAGATGCCGTTATGTGAAAACGCCTTAACGCAAGTGTGACGTAATGCGAAAGTGAGGTAACGTAAGAGTGTCATAACATAACAATAATAATAATAATAATAACAATAACAACAATAGTAGTAATGTAATAGTCGAGTTACTATTTTCAGAGACACACACACAGGCGACGAATTAAGGATACTGAAATACTACGCATACGCGCGCACACACATATATACTCACACACCTTTTGTGAACTTGCAGAAGATACAATTTCAGCCGGTCGCAACAGAATGTCAATGTCGCTCTCACTAGCACCAAAGATCTGCTGCAGTTTCTTCGAGCCTCCCCCCGAGGGGGAGTGGCCACGGGGCACCGGCGACGCAGCACCACTGGGTCTGTTTGTCATCTTCTTCGAGTTTCTACTCCATGAACGCATTCTAAAACAACAAACATGGAGTCAAGCCACGTCTATACAAAACTGTAAACCATCTTTATAGTACATAATATTTCAAGATTAACTGCACTATGGGTTATGAGATCTGGGCTTCTGTCTGTGTGTACAAACGTGCGCGTGTCTAATTTCTGATGAATACTACACTTGCTCGAATATTTTTCTATGCGCACACGCGCAGTTACACCCACCTGATCGAGCCAAACTGTGTTGCTGATTTTGAACGACGACGGACACCTTCCTCAGATCCATTCTGGGTCGAAGATCCACCGGGGCTGTCAGTCGAGGACAAGGAAATGTTATCTGTACGGGCACCAGAGAAAAAAGAACCAGTGAGACAAAAACTCGGAGACAACAATTACACTGCCAAAAGCTTTAAAGTTTAATTTTCAACTGCAAGTGGTAGTCAGTGAGAAAAGTTTGAGTTGTTCAAAGTTCGCAACTGTATTCTGTACTACATAACAACTATGAACACAACCTTAAGGTTACCACACTGTAAGCACCTATCGCCTGTTTGAAGCAATGAAATTTCTTTTCGAGAGTTTTCTAATATGCTTTATTCATAGGAAGTTATTTCCCCCTTTTGCCGTTCCAAGTCTTTGACTTTGTTAACAATAGAAATAAGGGAGAATTAATTGAGGAAAAAATACAATATCAAAAATAGCAACATGTCAAAGAATGTTAGTCATCTCTAGCCTTGAGCCTGTAGACATTTCTTTGCACAAGAAAACCACGGACAGTGACGAATCTTTGTTGGTGGTGCATGGTGCTTATCGATCCCCC
>JAOBRG010152546.1:0-18545 GCA_027574985.1 Umimayanthus nakama | reverse complement strand
GTCAGGATGGTCACGCGGGATCAAGTTCTCTTCACTGTTCAGGCGCAGATACTGCCTAATTTTCTCGAACCGATTTCTTGGCATGATCCTCTGAACTGCTGGAACACCAAGCAACGGATTCGAACTGCACCAATAATTTCTTGTTTCCGGCAGTACTTTGATTCCAAAGAAAATATTGAGCCCTATGAATACTCTCATTTCCTCGCACGTGTGGCACACCATGCCAGATCTGGGGTCGCTTGGATGCGCTGGCGAGCATTCAAGTTGGTTGCTTCAACCAACATTTCGAATACTTCTTCTGGAAACAACAACCTAAAAAAGTCGATTGCTGTTTCATCCTCTGGCACCATAGACGTTGGCCCTGTCGCTTCAACAAATTCGTCAACGTGTACTGGCGTGTCGTCCTTGTTCCACTGTGATTGTGAATTTCCTCCCTCAGCGTCACTTTGCTGTTCACTCGAATCGTCGCTTTCGTTGCCTGAACTTGGCTCAGAAATGTCTGATTCTCGATCAAATTCTCAATCCAACTCAGCCCGTCTTCGAGCAGCTCTTTCTGTCTCCTCTCTATCATAACCCACAAAATCTTCCTCTCCACTGTCCAACTCCATTACTAAGGCCATATAAACTTTCACACTCGAGAAATACAAAACTTGCACAAGTTTTTTCGGCTGAAAGTTGTGTGACAACCCTCCCCCATTCTGCTGTCAAAATCATGCTATATCTATCTCCTATTGGTTGAAACACAAAGACAAACTCTTTCCTTTGTATTTGGTGGGTTTTGATTGGTTGAATTGGGTGCAGTTTGATAGTGCCATATGGCACTCTTGGGATTTCGGTGCAGTTACACAACAGTGCCATTTGGCACTCTTGGGAGTGAAAGGGTTAAAGAAAAATTTACACCCCCATGACCGAGGAAACTTTAGTGGGGGGAGAGAGGGGGTGCAGGGGTCTTGTAGAACCTGATTGGAAAAGTGCCAAACCTCAAAATATTTTCACAATGGTCACTGACAACTTGTAGTTTAATTGTGCCACTAATTTTATGTTTATACATGCACTTATACAGACTGATGTTTGCATGACAAACATATTTCATGACTATACTGGAAGGGAGGATTTGATTCCAGAGGCATAGCTTTGGAAAACTCTAGGGTGGGGGTTATAAAAATCTACACCATCAGGGTGAGGGGCAGAGAAATGTAATTTCTGTTTCTGGAATAGCCGAACAAGACTTATTTATAGGACTTTACAACAAATTTTCCAGTAGCATTTTGAAAGTATCAGATGACTAAAAACCACAGTAATGGCAAAAATGAACTGTGGAGTCAATAGTTATACTGTAATTAGCACCATACCTTGTAGAAGAAGGGACTAACATGACTTGACTGGCGCCCCGCATGGCAGCGGACACTGCAAAAACAGACCCTGTGGTGTCGCCCTGCATTATAAGAAGCAAATTATTAATCCTACTTAATAACCTAATTGTTTTACAGTATTTAAGTTTCTTTCCCTCTGGAATTGCAAGACACTTTGGTCGACAAGCCTCAACTGACAACCATCGTACCAAGCACTTTGATACAAATAACTGTCCACTGGGAGTGGCATTTTATTAAGTCAAGTTTCACAGTTTTTTCCTGGAGCACATCTCTCCATCCCCAAAATTTTTTTATGTCTCTCAAAAGTTCTCACCACGCAAAAAGATTCCCCTTTAATGAGTATCCAGACTCAAGAAGCTGCCTGGGTTGTTTATTCTGTATAACTCAATCTTAGAAATTCTTGCTTTACCAACCTTCCACAGGTGGGTTGCCATTTCTGTCAAGTTCCACAATTTTCTAAATTTAAAAACAAACAGTATTCAATTAATAATTATATAGAACATGGTACCAAATAAAAAAACATATTCAAAATCTTAATTTGGGATAACAAAAGGCTGCAATTAAAGCAAAATTTTGGCTGCAAACAGTTAAACCCTGTGTTACAGGTATGACAGGTTCATATTGAGACAGATTGCCCACAGCATTTACCTAGTGTATGCAATGTGAATTTTTGCCTCTAAAAACGAAATGCACATTTTACATGACCCTTTTGTTTTCAAATGATTTAAAAATATGTGCAATTTGCTTAACAACACAAAAGTGCAAGCACAAATCAAAACAAAAAAAATTTTCCTAGCTTCAAAAATTAGTCATTCCATTGGAGCCAGTTATGATAACAAAGGGTTTTGAATATTCTATCAACAAGAAAAATTCTACAAAGAGTTCATTTTTTTGGTTTTGTAAACATTTGATCAACTCATTTTTCTTCTGCTTTCTTTTGCACAATTGCAGAAAAATTTGAAGAAATTCTTGTCACATGGTCAGCAAGTCTAGTTCACAGCAGAATGCCCGTTCAAAAATAATTGCTACAGGTATCCGGGTGGGATGGATGGGGGGGGGGGGAGTATCCTCTGTCCACTGACAGTTGTGTCTGCATGTAATCTAAACAGCACTGTATAAAAACAGCCAGAAAATCTTGCCAAAAGAAGTTAGTTTCAAAAGAAAGTAAAATGCAGTTATCTGTCCAGTGAACCTTGTGTACAGTGATTAATAATTGACCTCAATTTATAACTGCTAAAAACAGAATTTCAATTGTGTTTTGACAATGCCTAGTGTTATGTAATGAAATACCGTAAGTTAAAATAGAACTGAAATTCTGATTTGATAATGCATAGGTTGTGTATTGAAATCAAGTGCCTTCAGGCATCATCACTAGTGTCTGGACAGAGCAGTTCCCATACATGCTGTGAAAAATGTTGATTATTGCAAAACTCCAAAATTCATCCGATTATAGCTCTCTTTAATTTAAACTTACCAAATTTTAAAACCCAAAAGAGTTTTCTTCCCAATAATTATGAGCACCTGCCCCCCCCCCCCAAAAAAAAAAACCTGAAATAAATCCTACTTGAAATGTAAGCACTGTGTTAACAACTGCTTTAGAAGCTCTTAAAACCCACGGACTTATAGTTACATAGAGTTTTCCAGTATACTTTTATTTGGTGTAAGTTCATACAATAATATTTTGATTTGTTAACTATATTTTAGCTCTGTGAATACAAACAACAATAGCTTACTGCTTCCGGTGGTTTTGCAAGGCATTCACGGAACCCCACAACATCTTCGGGATCAATGAACTGTTCAAAGTTTTGGTGCATCAGAAAAGTCTGCAAGAAGCACGAGTATACCAAGATTAAGCTGATCATAATATTTTGTACTTTAATCTGGGAGGAAAGGATCTATTGCAGAGGGGCTATATTATTATTAAAGTGCACAGGAGCCCTAGTGAAAATATTTGGTCAACAATTCTGGTGATATTTCTTGACAAATTTCTGAAAAAAGGAATAAATTTCCAACCTTTCATTTTTGGTTTATTGGGCATCAAAAAACTATCCGTGTAACATTTGAATGTGTGTTTGGGAGCCTGGGTCTATTATGCCTATGACATCAAACTTACACAAGTGCTGTTGGTGAATGTTTTGTATATATACATATGTAGCATCGAACTACTGAATAGGCTTAGAAATGAAGAAAGGAAGCATGTGATAGTCAAACTGGACTACACCAGTTTAACGCCATCAGGCTCTTTCATCCCAGGCTTCTCCAGCGCAACCAAGAGACCAGGGGGTCTTAAAATGGCGAGTTTTTGCACTTTCAAAGTCACGTAAAACTGGTAGAGCTTGATACTTTTTAATTATTTTTTAATAAACTGAAATAATGTTGTACAAAACATGTAGTTCTACCACAGCAAAAATATTTTTGGCCTCATAAGCACTTTAAGACATTATTTTCTTGTTAATGCCCACACTTGAACAACTTACAATAAACAAAAAAGCATATAATAACTGTCTCTCCTTTGTTTCTTTTGATGGGTTTACTTGAGAGAGACATACAATTAATTCGTCATCAGATTAAACTAGAATATCATTCCCAACTTAAGACTGAGAGCTTACATGTTTTCAATGGCAACACATACACAACCAGTTAATTGTACTGTATCTCACCATGTTCTTGTGCAGGATATTATCGCAGTTATTATTGAACAGCAAAACTAAGCATTTGTGTAGTTTTTCCAGTACAATAATATGACTTTATTCCACTTAAGGACCACCTTTCCTGAGTGACTAACCTGTGCATATCCAGTGAACATTTTCACATTTTCTGAGACGTAAAATACATCTCCATCAGCAGTGAAAATGATGAAGAAGCCACCAAGAGCCTGGGAGTACAAAAGAGGTGTTTGTTTAAAAAACTCACTTAGCCGCAAACACAACACATGACATAATTACTTTTTTTTCATTTATTTATTTAATTATTTAATACCTTAACAACATTAAGGATATTACAGTACTTGTACACACAACAGTGTGGCTCCATATTAAGGGAGTGCAAAATATGACTGTCAATGCAAAAACCTGTATAAACACAGTATGAATGCGTTCGTGTTTGAGCAATAAATTAAAAAAAGAAAAAATGCAGTTGTTCCACTGCATTCATGGTCACACCTTGGTGCGTTCCCCTACATTTCCTGCCAAATGCACTGCCTTCGAAGCAAGTGCAGTGGTTTGTTCTTTGCAAACACAGCAGTATCATTGTAGTGCATTCATTGCAAACGCAGAAGTGTGTTTGAAACAAATGCAGCAGAGTGTTGAATGAACAGAGTGTTTGCATGAAGCAAACACTGAACTTCATTTGATTTTAAAAGAAGTTTTGGTCACGGAACATGATAATCTGAAAGTGGCTGCAACATTCATGGCTGTATCGCCAAAATGTTCACATCATAAAGTTCCTGAAAAATCTGACTTTCATATCTTCATATACATGCATGCTATGTAATCGTACATGATCATGATAAAAATTGCATTGCATTTTACAGTTTGCATTATTGCAATAACAACCGAGCTAGAACAAACATCTAGATGAAAAACAGCAGAGGAATGTGCAAAAATCGCCTTATGTAAATCTCGGGTTCGTGTTTTCCGAGACATGTAAAATGATGTACCAGTGTGTTTCACACACTGCTTTCAAAACAAATGTGTTCGCACAGCGTTTATACACTCAGGTTTTTGCATGGACAGTCACAAATGTTAAATAAACCAACTGAAGTGATTTGTCTAAAACCTTCAAAAAAATTTCCAAAAATTTTCAATTTTTTTTCAAAATAAAAATTGACTTCAAAAATTGAAGCAGAAATATGCTCCCTGCACTGGAACATTAAATTTTTGCAGTAGCCAGAACTTGAATTATGCGTGTGATTCAAACACTGATCCAAGGTGGCACAGCTCCCGTTAAAACTGCTCTCCAACCGTTCACTAATGGTTTTTATGGACACACACAATAATTATGTTTTTCGGAAATGCTAAAATGTGGCTTAAAACCAAGAGCTTTCAAAACCAAAACTTGGCAAGAGCCCATTTGAGTTTCTTGCAGAAATGGAAAATGAAGCTTGATAGTGTCTAAATAACAGTATCAACCAAACTGATGAATTAAAGCACTTTTTCCTGCTCTGATTGGTTCCCCAGACACAGGATATCCTAGGACAAACACCTCCAGATAAATGTTTTCAAAATAGCGGCTTGCTTTGCTACTGTCACGGAAGAGGAAATTAGTCAAATGGACTGCAATTTCTTTTGCAAGAGATTTTAAGTCCTTTACAGTTTTTGCATTTTCTTTTGTTAGATTTTCGAACTTTGAGATAAATACTAAAAGAACTTTCCCTTTAGTGCCAGTGTGATTAAAATATCTACCACATGGCTAAGCAGTTTAGTTCAGTAAGTATTAATGGCTAGTAACCTCCACTTCTAGGAATAATTAATATTAAATATAATAAAAAGTAAATAAATACAGACTATGGAAATACATTGATCATGCTGTCCAATGGAGACAGTGGAAAATTTTCTGGAATTATAACACAACAGCGGACCCCTTAGACAGTGCAAGCTTCTCCTTCCATAGCTACAATAATTATGTGTGTTGCTTTTCACTGCTTCTGCAATTTATCATACATACCTCCAGTGCTTCTCTTGCAAGGAACAGCCCATCTCTCTTGAATTTTTTGATAACAGTGCTATTGGAACTGGAAGTGCTAATGAACTGGTCTTGTTGGACATTTTGTTGCCTCCCTAAGATGACACCCCAAATTACCAAGGGTCATTAAAATTGTTCTTTCAAGAAACCATAATTAACTTAAATAAGTCATTAATCAGTAGATGAGTACTGCTCTTAGAGTATTGTTGAAAATTTTAGTAGAATATCAATAATAAATATTGCACAATTTAAACTTTCAATTAGGTCTGGGAGATAACATTAAAAAAAATGTATAACTGCTTTCATTGTTATGCAATGGTCAGGATTTTCATTGTTCAGAAGTTTGTTTTAAGACAGAGCTGATATTCAAACACATGTCACCCGGCATGTCAGCTCTTGTGACTGCAAGAAACAAACACTATTTCTTATTTTTAACCCTCCCGGCTTCAAGTACACCATATAACATATTGCTAAATTCTCCTAAACTGTCTCTACAGTTTCCTTGTACTGTAAACGGGTTGTGAGATATGAGCTTATGATAGCGGATTCGGTGCTTCGCACCTCGTCCACTATCTAAAAGCTCACATTCAAGGCGCGTTCTTGGAATAATTGTTAAGTATAAATCAGATCATGCAAATTCACACTTACCACCCAGAAAGTTCTCTGTTTGGAAGAAGCTAACCACCAGTCTTAAAATTGACAATTTGTCAAGTTTAGATCGGACATCCTCCGGCAAGGGGAGTAACTTTCCAAGTTCTTCCAACTCAGAGTTCAGCTTTTCTCGGTGTCTCCGGGAAGGACTCTGGAAGGACTCCGGCCTGTTAACAGTGAATTATAGCACACTAATTAGATTCACGAAAAGGTCTGTGAATTACAAAATGAGACTTTTTTATGACCATCCAGTGTTCAAAAGGGCACTCCAATTTACATAATATTCATTAGGAATGTATAACATAATTTTACGTTTTTAGCAGCCTTAGCCTCCAAAATAGGTCTGTGATGAGAAAACAACAGGGTGCCTAATAGAAATTTGGCACTGAGAGCCACTGGGTGCAACTTTCTGTAATTTTGTCCTGGCTAGATATTTAAGAACACTATCACACTGCCAAACTTACTCATTTTTAACTTTTAACTACTGAATAATACATTGTAAATGGTTATGAAAAAAGATTACTTCAAATACACAGCAAACTACAACACATCATTATATTTACTGTGCTACCCATACTAAGCAGTCTCTTGAGGTAGAGATACTGATTTAGATGAAGCATTTCTCAACATTCATGCTGTAGTTGTCAAGCGGCAGTAAGTACAAAGTTCAAATCATGACAGCATTTAGATTAGGCTTGAAACTTAAGTATCAGGAGAAAATTGCAGTTTTCAATTTCTAACAGGAAACAATTACATAAAATGTCTCATTTATTTCTAAAAATAGAACCATTCTCAAATTTATGGTTCTTTTTCTGTGCTTTTCACAGTTGGCAACTATTACTAACAATGAATGTTAAGAATTGGCAAAGGTAATGGCAAATCCATCCCTTTTCTACCCAAACTACTTTTTGAAACTCCACACATAGTTTGAAAAGGAAATCAATGTTTTATTGGATTTTTTGTAGGAAAGTACAGTAACAATAACAGTAAAAACAATTAAGTTAAACAACAACAACAACAACAATAATAATAATAATAACAACAATAATAACAACAATAATATTAAATTACAACAGCAATAAATTTTAACTTACATATTGGACATTTAACAACCACAGCCCGAAGTTGTGGTGAATAGTGTAATATATTCTACCGAGCCGCTGACACTGAGATGGATAGTTGTTTTAGTATTAACCAAACAGGTGGATTTTGTGTTTGCAGAAGTAGTTTCTTCGTTCATTTGACCAATTTCTTCTTCGGTGATTGTGGCAAAACGAGCAACCATTTTGAAAGTTAGGTCTGGAGGTGAATATCCTGGGATAAAGCAAAAAATGCTATCCACCTGTTTGGTTAATAGTAAATAATATTATCCTAAAAATAGTCCAAGGTGCTAAATAAACATTCTTATAAAACTTGAAACCAAAGAAAACCGCAGAAAAGGGAAAAAAAGAAAATGAAAACTTCTCTGTTGTATTTGTTTTCTACCATAGACATGTAAAAACAATTTTAAAATAAAACATCAACATGCTTCTGAGCCAGAGTACTGGGCAGAACAGCCAAGGGCACCACAGTAAAGTTTTCTATTGGTATTTTAGGGTCTTCTAAATAAACATTTACGAGGTCTTTCATGTTTGGTCGCTGATTATAAGGACTCATGTTTTCTGAACACCAATTTTATTTACCAAAGGTGTGCACCTCCAAAACTGTCAATTGTTACACGTCTCTGCTGGGGAATTTTCAATATCTGTGAGGGTAACCCCTTGAGAATCAAATACTGTTCACTACAAGCAACTTAGGGGAAAATTTAAGTTACACTTTAATAAAGACACTAACTATTTAAGCATAAAAAGCATTATATCATTTTTTTGCACTTGTCAAAATAAAGCCATTAGCAACTCTTATGATGGAAGTAAAGCATTCTGGTGTTGTCAATTAGCTAGCTCTTCAAACTCTCTTCACGATAAAAGAATATACAATTGTGAGCAAAATTCTGCCTAATGATTACGAACCCTAGTGAAATGTCGTTTGCAAAAAATTGACTATCTATGATGGACTTTTTCCGTTTAAACAATAACAGCTATCGTATTGCTCTAGTTTTCTTTTATTTCTTAACTTCTGTAAGCTAAAGTTCAGCTGATAAACTCTGAACGCTGTATTTCAATACAACATCACAGATATAATCTTTTGATGCACATGACATTCGATGAATGTTGTAAATAAACTGGAAAAACACACAAAAAACATTATTGACGAGAACTGTTTCAGTGTTTGTTCAAACAACACTAATTTTAAAATGTATTAAAACATTGTTATAGGGTGTTGTTTAATGACTTGAACAGAAAATAATTTTGTACCAGTATTCCAAAAGGGAAGACTGTTATGAAGAGATATATTGGAGCTGTTCGGCTATTAGAGATACAATTTGTAACTATTCGGTTTTTCCATCGCGAAGTGTTCAGTTCGGAACATTTAACTTGAAGTGACTTTAAATGTCATAAAAATTTCTCACGAAAGATTTCTACGCTCAACCTAAATTTATTAAACGAGCTTTTAGAATGCGATGTCCATGTCTACATCAGTACCTGTTTCTTTGTATGCTCAAGCGTTCGTACATATACAGGTAACCTTAAACCACGTGGAAATATTCTCTTTCTCCACTAAAACCTGTCAAATTATGCCAAATAGCCATTTCAAAGGATACGGGCTGTCAAATCACTCCGCTTCGGCGGACTTTCCGCGCGGACACGCAATGCATTTTTTTGTTCGCCTGACACCCCCGTCGCGAAGGCTCAAAAAATGTATTTTTGTCATACGAATTACAAGTTTACTCATAGTTTCATTTTCTGAAATGCTGGTTTATTTCAGTATGCATGTTCACAGTGCTAGCTTGCTGCAGATCTCTGGAGATTACCATTTTGCGTGTGAAACTAACGTAGCTGATATCAAATAACAATCGAGTTGGTTCTGGCAAAACAATACGTCGAACAAACAGAGTTCTCGTGACTGAAGCCTAAAATGCCAAATCTTCGCCAAAAAACCAATAAAAAGGTTTACGAATAAATCGACATTTAGATACTCGAGTCGAATCTCACAATGAAGGGCATAGCACTTAATAGATTCTAAAAACAACCCAAAACCTGAAATCCTAAACACTAAAGAGCGAAAGACAATGGAAGACTTGTTTTGAGTCTGTCAGTGTACGTGAGTTTGGAAGACACGATCATACCAGTTTTCACACCTAACGATTGTTGGACATTATTACAGACCGAATGATGCTGTGAAATTACGATTTCCTCCATCACTCTACCGCGTCAGTTTGCGTGTTTTCACAGCAAAGCGTGCGTCGAGAAGCATTGAGTAGGAGTTTAGTCGTATTGACAGAACAGAAGCGCTGATTGTATAATCGAAGTAAAAATCTAGGAGTAAAATATGGCCGAAAAGCGACCGTCGAACCGCAAAACAGCACAAGGTCACAACAACGAAACACCCTCAATCCTGTGGTTCAAAAATGCAGTTTAACAAAGATAATTACACAGGGCAAACTCAACTTGAAACTTACTTTATATTGACTAAGAGTTGTTCGAGGGAATTATGTATGAATAAAACACAGTGGGAGGCTTTCGCAAAAAATCGATCATGTATTTCATGAACAACCGGAATCGACTCCCGTTCCAAACATAAAACACAACCTTTATCGACCTGCTTTAGTAGGAAAATAACTTCAACATTAAGTATTAAACTAATGTACTAAAAGAAAGTAAAACGACCCTTGACCATTTCTCGCGAGGCGCACACGTGTAGACATTGGCGGTTCAGCGTGAAGTTTCGACGCATTCCGCGTTGATTCGGCACAGAAATCTCACGTCTTCATTCTTTATTGATCAGAAAACACCTCGCGAATGATCTAAACCACTCACCGTTCATCCTGGTTCTTTCCTTGCAACCCAACACACGCAAGTGAATCTCCTTTCCTTGCCATCTTTGATTCTTTCGTGAACAACACATCAACAGCTCAAGAGAAGCAAACTTGTTTATTTGCCGACCACCATTCAGCGCTCCAGCTGCTGTGTCCGAAAAAACGAAGTGTTACATCAATCTTTAGTCAATCGGCCTGGTGGTTCCCGATCACAGAAACTCAGAATCACCATACTGTAATTGCCATTATAAGCCGCTCACATCCACCGCCCAGGATTACGAGATTTTCGTATCGAAATCTATCGATGACTTAATTCGCGAATGAGACAAGTGCTAATGCAGCGAAGACTCGTTGCTTTGTGGCCAGAAGAACGAACAGAAAGTCACGCACGTCCAAGAAGCACAAATCTGTATTCCATTCGTCCTTTTACACGAGTAATTCCTTTTAGGTTATGCTTGGCTTCTTTGGAAAGCTTTGTGTTTCAAGAGAATCGATATTATTTTGATTTATAGCCGGAATTATGCACTGATGAAGTTCACCCGCGGGCTGCCATAGTGCACTCGTTCACCACTCAGCTCAACACGAAATGACGTATTCAGAATGTAATGGCCGCCAGTCACGTGATCAAACCGAAAGTAATTCCCAAAATGCAAATCGCTGCCAGAGACAGAATTGAAGCAAGTGTAATTTTCAGCAGTGATTGACAGAGCTATGGACAAAGATATGAAAAATTTTCAATCCGATTTGAAAACCCAAACGTTTCCATACTGAAGCCGAGATCCTAAACAGTCGAGTTCCAAAAGCGTGATGTCAGTTCGATTATCGATTCATAAGTACTAGCATGAAATTAATTCTTAACTAACAAAGAGTTGCGCCTAGGGCTCGGGTATCTGAAACATGAGCGCATCGAGTCACTTCAGTTGGTTCAAGGATCTTAAAAATGCGGCGGCCCACTGAACAAAACGCTCGCTATCAGCCCGATCGATCAGTCAGTGTAAAGGCTATCATCTTGTGCCACCGTGGCTTCGGAGTTAAGTGTATCTGATCCCGAGCTAAGTATAATATTTTACTTCTTGATATTTACAGTTAACACTGAAAAGGTCAACCGCCGGCTCAAAAAATGGATTCACAGATGATGAAGTCATGTACTAGCTATACTGTAGCGCACACACAAAGTAAAGAACACAATATAAATATATACATGACGCCAAGACTGAAGGCGCGAGATGTAATGTTATGAGTGAAGTTCCTGTTCGTTCATTCAAGTGGTTTTCACGCCCAATGTGTTCGAACATGCGATTCTTTTTCCAATAAACAAGTGAAAAACACCATTAGGCCCGGGTGAGAATCTCACCTCTCAAGCCAATGGTCAGTCGAGTCATGAAATGAACCAACCATCGAAATACTTGCATGTCTATTATGCTGTTTGAGAGAACTTTTAATTATTTTCGAACTTTGACATCACCTTCTTTTCTCCTTTAAACACCGACTTTGAAAATGATACATGTAGCAGCTGCCCTCGCAATTTGAAGTCGTTGCCAAACCGTTGATTGATGGAGAGAGTGAGTGAGTTCTGGGACAATGCGATAACGAAGGTGGGGTTTAAACAACAGTATATTGTACACTTATTTAAAAAAATGTTTACGCACACATGCAATCATACAAAAATGGTCAGTCAGCAGGTTTTTGTCAACTAACTTAAAAGCGCATAATATCATTAGGTTTTTCAGTTTAACCACACGCAAAAAATGTTTTCAGTAAAATGAGCTGCAAGCATAATGTACATGTAACAAATAGGAGAATTGGTGCTCGGAAAAAAAGTTGAAATAAAGTTGTAGAGTCCGAAAAATTCGGCCACAGAATTAAGAATGGATGTACACACTGAAGAACCTAGACTCGGAATTCTGTTTTGGGGGGCATGTCAACCTCACATTGTCCTTAAACTGTTCTAATTTCTAAACTTGACAAGATTTCTATAGTTTGAAGAACGAAACCAGAAACGAACACAGCCTCTTTCCAAGTTTTTAAAAGCCATGTAGGAAAAAAAATAATGTGAAAACAATAAAGCTTTAAGGTTTTATTATATATAAAGACCAATACAAGTAACGAATTTCAGAAACTATTATGGCTTGGAGTTCAGTGCCAGCCTCATATTTATTCTCAAATTTTGGGCGATCTCAGCCTCCATGTTCTTCGAAGTAAGGATTAAAGTTTTCTCAGTTATAAGATGTTAAAGAAAAAAAATCAAGTCGTATACTAATGCCGTCCTTATTTCGCAACAAGATTAAATAAAACGTTTCCAAGAAAGTTAGCCGTTCAATTCACGAAGTGTCGTCTACTTTCTCTCAACTTTGTATACGTGACAAACTTACGTAGAACTTGATTTGGACTCCTCTAAAATTTTTCTGATTCCGCCACGTTGTTGTGTCTGGAATAATAGCTAAAAATAAGTAGCAAGGAAAGTGTAATATCTGCAGCAATGAATTCCAAACAAACGATCTATCTATATTTGAAGGTAAAGTACGTGATTAGAAACACGGTTTTCACGTACCGTGGGAACTTGTGTACCTTGCTGCGAAAGCGGAAGACTGAAACGGGAAATAGATATTGTGTTCAGTAAACTCGTATGACAGTTGTTAAACCCATTATTTAATATTTGCTCATTTTCAGTATTTAGCCCCCAACTTCTGTTAATGATCACTATTTAAACCACGACACGCGACACGAAACACGCGACGTACGAAACGATGGCTTTCACAGTATTAGTTTATCCTTTTGTTCTAAGCTTCGAAATTCATGCCCCGAGGAGGCAATAGCGGGAACCTCAACCGACCAAATGTTCATTTTTCCGATCGAACGTATCAAAAGAGGTTCAGCTTCTGTTAGCTTCAGTTTTATGTTAAGGACATCTAATCTATATGGGTCGTTAAGCTAAGTTTCACAGTAGGTCGAGAAGCTCTATTTTGGTAAAGAGCAAATATACCAGCTGTCAGAGGAATCTAAAGAGGGCAGATTTGTATTTTGTCATAAGACAAGTGGACCCATCGTGGGAAAGCTACAGACAGTCAAAACGTACACGCAATTTTGTCACGACTGTACATGGATTTTCTGCTTTGTCGTTAATTTGGGGCCGGGCGGCCGACCGCTGATGTAGATAGAAGAGCAGAGGGGAGGGGGGAAGTGTATTAATTTCGATGAAAAAAATGACATGAATCGATAAAAAGCCAGCAACTGCATTAGGTCATAACTGAGAAATAGGAAGGAAGAGGTAACTGAATAAGTTGAATAAACGGCTTAATTATATCCAGTTTAGCAAATCGTATCATATCGAACTGGCAACAACCAGGAACTGTCAGTCTTCCTAGCCTTGGGGCTTAGACTCAGCTACAAAACTGCTGTCATAACACAAAACTTAACAGGCTTAAAAACGATTAGAAAAATGATTGGAGAAAGTTTTAAAAAATGTCCGTACGACTTCTAAACTAAGCTCTTGAACTCGTAATGTATATGTTGACAACGAATTCTTCAGTAATTCTCGTAGTATAGTAAACAGGAAAAGGCGGACCGCAATATTTGACACAGTGACAACGATTTTAATGTGCGAGCTCCTGTCAAGAATTTGGTCGTAACAAAAAGTTGTATTTGTAGTCAAACTCGTATTCGTAGTCAAATCTAAAGGTCGCTATAATTAAATACCGAATAGTCGGGGTATTTTGTCTGGTGGCGTTTTTGTATCGTTTTAAGTACAGAAGTGGTGAAGCGGATTGTAGTACGGGACTTTACTATCTTTCAAGACTTATAGCCGATTCGATTGCCTTTACTTATTGATATGACAGGCATCGCTGAGCTGGAATTTGTTAATCCCTCATCCCATTTCGTTTTCCCCGGCGATGCTTGTTATTATTGCTACTCAACTGGTAACACCGAATTAGCGGTAACAAAAGCTACGAGTTTCGATCGGCATTCGTGTTGCCGAGTACGGACAAAATCGCCTACTGATCCTTGAAGGCTTTGAACGGAGATAGCCACTTTGTAGCTTTTGCTCAGGTAGTTTCAGACACTTCCAAGCGGTTTCAGGAAATAATCCGCACTACTGACAAGCATACAAGCAGATTTCAAAGTCATAGTTGCTAATTACGCCGTGGGCCGCAACTCGCAAGTGTTCGTCTCCTCTGTAAAGCTTAATCTGTTCCCGTGTCCTTACGAAGATCTCGCAACTGAATACTGAAAGACCTCGATAAGGAAAACCTTGACTATAAAACTTCGACTTTATGTGTCAGGTTGTCGGTAGAGCCTTGTTTAAATTTATTCTTACGACTGAGAGTGTATTTAATATTTGAAATAAATTCATGGACCTTATAAACTGGGATATACAAAGAATGATGATATACGTAGTTACATTGCAACTTATAGGAGCAGTTACTAGTATTTACCTAAAAAAACCGAGGTCTGAAATCTTCATATTCTTATTCTTATGCACAATCATTTTAGTCTAACAGTTTAATATTTAGGTAAAAAAGCATCTGCACAGACAAACTATAAAACAATAAAAATAATAACACATATTGTTAAACGGGTGACAGATTTATACAATCAATTTTTTATCCTAGTTCCATTTTTGTATTACTTGTCACATCACTGCAAATTTGGCCTAAAGCCCCCAAAATGCTAAGCAACGTCTAGCTAAGACCAACGAGGTAAAGAGGAAACAGTAAAGAACTCAACATCGCTAAGCACTTTCCTCGCTTTTTTTAAATAAAAATAATAAATACAGGCTAGTCGATCACACTTGAACCATGTATTAATGTAAGCTCACATATGCCAGCTGTTCATAATCACCAATGCATTGTTCAAACTAAGAACTCTCGTGCTAAAACTAATAAACAGATCCTTTTAAGATTTCCCGAAAGAGTTGCCTTCAGTATTTCTTACCAGCTATAACAGTACTATGTCTTTCTTGGTCTCACTGAAGAAACCACGCAGATAGTTTAGTTGATGACGGAGTGGGCGAACGGTTCAGTTTTGGAAGGGTGTTGTTAGGAAAAAGCCTCTATAAGTAGTAGTAATAATAATAATAGTAATAATAATAATAATAATAATAATAACCAAAAACCGCCTTGAAAACAATGCAAATCTGGCTTTTAGAACAGTTTGACTTCTGATAATCGCGGCAACCCAGCCGTGTGAAACCCTGAGTAACTGGATTCGCATTTTAAAATTTCAAACTTTAAATTTTAGAGTTTCCATCATAAAATACAATCCGCTCATTTTTTTTTTTAAATTCTAGCAATAATACGTTTACGTTTCGGAACCATTTGTTAACCTGCGCTGCAGCCGGACATGTTAGTTGTTTTTAAATGTCAATATAGACTGTGTACATGGATGTTTACAACTGTCTCTGACGCAGGCTACAATTTCTTCACGCTAATTTTTTCACAGACGCTAAAAATCAAAAATAAAGTAGCTTACCGGAACAACGCGTCAAAGGTGACATTTCGCCTGTTGGCATCGATTCTTTGTTTATTCAATAAAGAAGCCGAGGTCAGTCGCCGGAACTAGTTGTTGAATATGTCAACTCAGACGCATCATTTGATGTTTATAAAGGGCGGGTTTAGGGGAGGGCAGATAGGGCTCGGGCCCGCCCTTCTTCGGCAATACTTGAAATATTTTATCAAAAAAAAAACACCAAAAAAGCGTTCAATTGGAGCGCAGAAGCACTTTCTGGGCACCCCTTTGTAGACTTAAGGTTTCTGACCCCTCCCTTCCCCCTTTCAAATCTTTTTTTGCATCCACCTAGGCCGGACTTAATTTCGTGCCAACTAAAATTAACCGGAAAAGCGCGGAACTTAACACAAAAGATTCCTCACGAGGTTGCCACGTATTAAATTTTACTTCCGGTCAACGGAAGAGAGGACGTGACTTTATCGTGACTTCCGGCATCACAGACTATTGTTCCCGTCAGCTCAGAAACTGCTTGGCCGGTTTACTCCCGGAATACTCGTGTATCGCTCAAGGACACAAAACAATAGTTATAACCTTCAAGTCTGAAGTGTCTGTCACTCCCGCTGGACCGGACACATTAGTTCACAGCAATTTGTACCCGTGGCTGAGTCGAATGGAACAAGTTAATAATCATATAATGGTAGGAACAAGTTGAGTAGAGCGTTTTGCTCAGGAACACGACACAGTAGTCGGGCAAGGATTCCTCGGTGCCATTAGATTACGAGTCATTAGATGCGATATACATTCGATAACCACTGCGCATTTTTGGGCCAAACGTGTTGAGTCCGTTTGCATGGAACCACAACAATGTTGGTACTTGCTGCGTATAGTTTGAAACCAGTCAAACTTTTAGGCCAATGTAAACAGACGCAACATTGTTGGCCAAAAAAACCCCAACAACACGCAACAATCTTGTGACTTGTTGCGTCCGTTTGCATGGTTCTTTACGCCACCAAAACCCCTCCCACTGAAATTCCGAAAACGAAAATGTGTATTTGAATACTGTCTCCTAGTTAAAAGCTAAATCATCTCCTAAGCGGCCGATAATAGTAATGCTCTACTCTGAAGACGAATTTGAACAATAACAGTAACAAATCTCACACTCTGGAGCTTGAATAAAAGTATTGCATACTTTTTAACAATAAGCTATTGTATGTTTGTTTTCGGAGGTTTTTTCTGAGTCGGGTGCGGCGTTTATTCGAAAAACACCAATTCAACAAATCCAGTTCAAGTGCAATCCAGAAAATTAGCCCGTTTTTGTTTATAGATGGATGTTGCATTCGCTTTTTGAGAACTTGCATTTAATTCAAATCTAGTGTCGGTGGCGTGGATCAAATCTAAAAGCGAACGAAGTCCCCTCTTTTCTGGCAAAACTTCAGATGTTCAACATTTGATAAAAATATGTCTAATCCCAGAAAGCACATACTTTCAATTTTGCAAAAGGACAAACTTCCGTGCAGGGTTAAAGCTGGCTTTTGTTGTCTAGGTTCTTGTTATGAGGTCCAGTTATTCACATTGCTGTGTATGCTTTGCATTCTTTCAATTAAAAAGAAAACAAAGTTGCAACTACCAAATTCTAGGCAGCTCTGCTTGCACTGGGACTATATAAACAGCTGAAAACGTTTTCCATACGGTGGAACCCCGGTTTAACGATAAGCAAAGGGAGCAGTAAACTATATCGTTAAACCGGGAATATCGTTATACCGGGGTTCTGCCCAGTACAATTTACTGTAACTTTCGTTGAGTGGGCAAAAGATTGTTGATCGTTATACCGGGAATATCGTTTTACCGAAGGTCATTAAAGTGGGGTTCCACTGTATTATGAAAGAGCTTGATGTAGTTTGAACCAAGTCTGCTTAGATCCTGATACAGCCAAAAAATAAATCAAAACTATGGTTTTTACATTTGGACAATGCAAACTTGTCTGAGCATGCGTTGCTGCTGTTTTATCAACTAGTAGAGTTTTAGACAAATTTTAGTGCTGGACCTCCATTATCGTAATCAGTTGTAAGATATCGAACCCTCTCGAGGACAAGAGATGTTGCAAAAAACAAAGACAGAGAAATAGGCCAGAGACACATAAGGGAATAACAGAAACGTCATAGAGAAATGAAGATGGTGATAGAAGTCTATCTGGTATCTATAAGTGATACAAAGAAAACAGCTAAATTAGACAGAGTATCGCACTATCGGCTCGACCAAGGCCTTAAGAGCATGTGCCTACAAAAATCGAGCAAAATTTAAAAATTGTGGCCAATCTTCAAAACACATGTTTTGCTTGTATTTTGTCCAATGATAAGCCCTGTTGAGAATGTATTGAAACTGCAGTCCGTTTGTCAAAACATTATTTCGTTTTCGAGAAATACATAAAAAACCGTTTGACAGTTTCGGCGAGACGGCAAAGGCAAAAATACAGCAAC